>APFE031523817.1:68982-149722 GCA_000404065.3 Pinus taeda | reverse complement strand
TAGAGGCTAGAGACTCCACATGGAGAGATATGAAGATGAAGAGAAGTATTCTTGTATGAACATGCATATGGCTTGTGGAGTGTTCTCCTTCCTTAAGGAGTGAATGTATGGTGTTTCCCTACCTTAAGGGTTTGATCAATAAAGATTCATTTCATTTCTGGGTTTATTTGCATTGTCTTATATTTTCTTATCAGATCTATAATATTCTGGGGTTAGATCTATAATATTCTGGGGTCAGAGTGCCAGTCATATTACTGATCACTGTGCCATCTAGATTATGTAAAATGTCGCCTTTCTCATCTTTAAGAACTTCTGCCTCCATGATTTCAAAGAGTTTGGGGGAAGATTCAGTCTCCCACCATCTGAGAAGTGTACCTGTAAAACATTGAATAATTGTCTTGAAAGCATCTATTTCAGATTTTCCTCTGAGACACATGAGCTTATATTTTGTGTACATTATGTCTATCACTTTCCGGATCAGACCAATGCTCATATTATCTATATTCCATTCCCTGTGAGAGTCAGGGAAGAAGGTGTGTGCTTCAAGCAATTTTCCTTTTCCTTCAAGATCAGGAGCAACATACCTAGAAAATCTGTGTTCTAGGGGCTCATAGATGCGAAAGATTTGTGTCTCTTGAGGTTTCTTTTATGTTTCTCTGGCTCCTGCTTCAGCCTCTGCTTCTTGAAATAGAGAAGCAATGCTAATATGTTTCGATTTATCAGCATCTGATGAAGAGACAATTTCTTTGGGGAATAAAGCAGGAAACTTATGAATATTTCTGATTTGATTTTCAATCTTTATATTCCTTTTTACCAAAAATGAATTTGGAACTGGCTTTTCTGCTTTTGTCAACTGAACTTTTTCAAATTTTCCTACTAATCCAGTAAGAAGAGTTTTAGTTGTGTCAATGTGACCAACTAATTTTTCTCCTACCTCTTCTATTTTGTTAAGTGAATCTCTGGCATAAGTACGAGAAATACTGGAATCAAATTGCATATTGTTTAAACAACTATTCACACTATTTAATGAAATCTGTACAATATCTATCTGCTTCTTTACATCATCTGTCTTTGTTACATTCATCTCCAAACCCTTGAGAGCTGTATTGGTCCAGTTCAATTGTTCACTAGCCTTTTGTATTCTTCCATCAATTCCTAGGGCATTATCATCCTTTTGGACCAATGGGATGGCCTTGGCTGCATTGGTATTTTCTCCTAAAACAATCCCTTTGTATGGAGGAAATGTGGTAGGAGTCTCAATTTGTGACCCGTCTAATGCAGCCCATCCATGTTTATTGACTGTAAGACTGGAGGAAGCACCATTAAAAACATTTATGGGAGCAATTTTATCTTTCCAAGAATAGAAAGAAATCCATGTATTGTTCACCTCCATGTAATGTTTCCAGTCATTTGCATATTGCATTTTTTGGTCAGGTGTGCATGTTTGGTCAAATTCTTCTGCTTGTGGATTTGTATACAAATCCCAATTAAGCATAGCCTTCATCCATTTAGCACTGATTTGTGATTTTAGGCATCCATCCATAAGCGAGAAGAACTTGTGCATTTCCATAACTGCAGGCTTTTTACAATTAGCAGGAATTTGTTTAAACCTACATTCTGGAATCAACTATGACTGCTCAAGCATTCCTAGGCCATATCTTGGCTTTGCTGGTCTCAGCAGACAGATCATTTCATTTAATCTGGGATCTTCTTCTTCTATTGTTTGCATCATGAGAACATGGTCTGAATCAGGTTCTGGCTCATGAGGAAACGGGATGTCAGAACACTTGGGATTCGGACATGGGTTTACAGAAGTAGAAGAAGGAGCAACACCAGTTCTGGGATTATGAAATGAATGTACATTTTGTTCAGCTAAAGTAAGCAGATTTATAACATCTTGACAATCTGGACATTTTTCTTTTAGAGAAGAGTAATTTACAGTTTTTGCAGGGGCTCCTGTCACGAGCTTGCGACTTGCTGTATATCTTCGTTAGTGCAGATGGCCAACTCCTGATGAACTAGTGGTGAACCTACTCAGATCTTTCACATTCTAGCGGTCTCCTCAACGGCTTCCTCGCCTAACAACGACCTTGGTGTCCCTTCGATCCTTTGGCGAACTTCCTGCGAACTTCGGATGAAGACTCCACAGAACGATTACACAGTAGACTTTTATAAATGCACATAGATACTCATATGGTGGAAATATGGTGTACTCATATTATTTCAGATGCTGAAAACATTTACAGAGAGAGGAAACTCTTTACAGAGATAGACTGTCACCGCATTTACTGGACTATATACCGATCATAAAGATCAAGTAATACCAGAGGCTTCCTGGCGATGGACAGACTCTGTCTCAGAAGTTTTCAGGAGAAAATATAGAGACTCAAAGACTCTAATGGTTCAACCACTTTAGGTTCTCACCAGTACCGAGCATACTGATGCGCAGGCTTCCAAACCACCTATGGACTTGAGTAATTTCGTGATGCAAGCAGATCAGACGCACAGGTCCGCAGATGCAGAGCAGGAAAATAATCGACTCAAAACACTCAAGACTCTAAACTCTTTAAACTCCGATGCCCCAAGAATGAGCCTTACCCTTCTTTATATAGGAGAGAAGGGGGGACAAACATTGTCCTTGGTTCGATCAGAGAAAAGACTTAAAGCAAAGGAGTCATTTCTTTTCAGTTTTATCGGAGCGACGTCCGCACAAAACTTGGATCCAAAATATGGATCGAATAATTGCTTTCGGTTAACGCAACCGATATAGCCTGTAAAGTAGATCCTTTGTACTAAAAGTTATTCAGACATGACTAAAACATAGTGGATGCTTTTGTACTAAAGCCCACGAGAAAAGATTATATTACACTGTGGAGATTTTTAAACAGAAAAATCCACGGAAAAACTGGCCACAATTCATCCCTTGTGACTGGTACATATTAAAATATTGTGAGTCCTGGGAATCTGTCTAGTTTGTGTGGCATGATATCCCAGGCTTTGGTGTAGATTCTTTGGACGATGATGGGCCTTCCTAGAATAGTTTGATGTTGTACTTTGGTGAGGACCAACCACTCCATGTGCTCTCGCATATATTCTTCAAGGGAGTTATTGTAAGGAGCATCTTTGTATGTTGTCCACTCATTTTCGGTCATCTGCTTGACAGTGTGATATACTGGATGATTTCATGTCGTATTGCAATTCATGATACAGGGCTTGCCCATATTCCTGCAATATTTCTCATGTTCTACTGGGTCCGTAGCAGTTTTATTGACCCCGTAATCCTTCCACCATTCTCTGAGCCATTGATTTTGTTGATATCCTTGATAATGCCCGACTATGTTGAATTTGAGCCTGGTATAGTGGGTTTTTGTTTGGTCATCAACATTAAGAAATTGCCACCATAATCTTTTATAATCTGCAAAATCAAAGACAGTGTCAAGAAACATAATCATGGGACCATTTCTGGGCCATCTTGCTGCCATGTGTGTCTTTCGATGACCAGGTTCATTCCATAAGTCACGGGTGCGATATATGCAGACATGTTTCTCATAGATTCCTGTATCCTTTCCCCCATACTGCCAAATAGTAGCGATGTCATGAAAGTTCTGCTCCAATGCTTTCCTTGCTAACTCAACATTCCTTCTGGCTTTGTCATAAATCATTTCATGTATCCGTGTCCTTCCTTTGGGGTAGACTTTTCTTTCTGGCACATATAATTGAAGATCCATATGGGGCTGTAGATTAGCATCCAAAACTTTTGTATTTTTGAGTTGCCATGTGGGTTTCCAGTCCCTTTTATATGTTTCCCATTCTAATTCGTCTGGTATGATCCTCATTGTCTCCCTCTTGTGTTCCTGTTCCCATTCAGTAACAATAACCAGAACTTGCGCCTCTTTCTGCTCAATATATTCTCTACTTAAAAAACCAGGGAGGTTGTTATCTTTTCCTTTAATATGTTCAATGGAGAAATCAAAATTGGCAAACAGGGCCTGCCCCCTTGCAAATTTCGCTTCTCCAGCCTTCTTAATATTTTTTGTCAATACCTTTTGCATGGCTAATGCATCAGTCCTGAGGAGAAAAGGTTTATTTATCAGATAAACCTCAAACTTTCTTATACAATTCCATGCAGCCTTGACTTCTCTCTCAATAACAGAGTAATTTTGTTCTGCAAGGTTCCAGACTCCACAGGAAAATTGAACTACCTGCTCTTCTTTACTAATTCTTTGCTTTAAAACCCCTCCCCATCCAACATTACTTGCATCAGATTCAACAATCTTAAAAGCTTGATCATCTGCAACATATAAAATAGGTAAAGATTTTACTTTAGCCTTGATTTCCTGAACAGCTTTGGTGTTGAGTTTTGACCAGTCAGGAGGATTTTTCCCTAACCTTTTGTGAAGGATTTTTCTATCACTGGCACAATCTTGATAAAAGTTGCTAACATAATTAAGGAAACCCAAAAACCTTTGCAATTGTGTCTTATCCTTAAGCACATCTGGAAATTTGTCAGCGAAGTTAATGGCATGCTGCTGGAGAGAAATCTGCCCATTGCAGATTGTATGACCCAAAAATTTTATAGAAGTCTGAAAACCTTCTATTTTCTTTTTGCTTAGAACTAGCCCTTTCTTCTGAACTAACTTTAAGAAAATATTTACATGCTTAAAGTGTTCATCTATACTTTTAGAAAAAATCAAAACATCATCAATATATACAATCAACGAGTCAAAATAAGGCTTGAAAATGTCATCCATTACCTTCTAGAATTTTGAGGGGGCATTTTTGAGCCCAAATGGCATAACATTCCATTCATAGTGTCCTGCAGGAATGCTGAAGGCAGTCTTAAACTTATCTGATTCTTCTATAGCCACCTGCCAAAATCCTGCTTTTAAATCAAACTTTGAAAATATTTTTGCACCTGCAATTCTTTTGATCAAGTCTCCTTTGTGTGGAATTGGATAGGTGTCATCTGCAAGAACTGAATTCAGAGGTTTATAATTGATGACAAGCCTTGGGATACCCCTGATCTGCTCTGCCCTTTTGTTTACATAAAATCCATAACAATTCCATGGGCTATTTGATTCTTTTATTAGTCTTCTGTCAAGCAGTTGCTGGATTTCTTTCTGGCAAAGTTCCCTATATTCTTTGCTCATAGGGATTTCTCTAATCTTGCAGGGTTTTCCTGCAAATCCTTCTTTATATGGCACCCTGATAGTATGTTGTTTTCGATGCCAAAAGGCATTTGACTCTTCTGAACATCATTTTTCTTCTAGCTATTGCTTCAAATCTTGAATTCTGCTTTTTACCTGAGGCAGCTTTATCTGTTCTTCAATCCTTAGTTTACTCTTGAGATCTTTGAGGTTTGTTAGTAAGGATTCTGCCTTATCTAACTTCTGCATTTCCTGTACCATGGTAGAGACTCTTGGACTGGAGAGGTAAGGCAGTATAATCTTCTTCTTTTTGCCTTTTCATGTGGGGACGGAGATAAAGTAACCAGATCTTCCTCCTTTCAACCTAGTTGAACCGTGTGGTTCAACTGCAGCAAGAAATATATTTCCTAATATACAATCAATAGGAATATCTGCAACAGCAAACTTCATATATACACGATGTGAATCAAAACACAATGAAGCTTTGGGAACTTCATACTGAAGCCTCTTATTTCCAAGACCCACAACCTTTCTTTTAGCAGAGACCCAGTATCTGGCTGGAATGTTTTTCATATTAAGGATATTAATATCTGCACTTGAGTCTAATAATGCGGTCATTTGAAAAAAATTTCCTTGAATACAGATATTTACCTTAACATGATGCTGTTGATAGGTGATAGTAAATAATCTCATGTCCTTAAATCCAAAATTTGGATCTTGCATACCTTCAGCAATTTGGACTTCTTGCGCATGTGCAGCTGGGTTCCAAGAATCATCCTCATCTTCTTCTTCTTCTTCGTATTTCTGGCTAGTCGCAATTTGTTTGCCTTTCTGCAGTTCTGCAATCTGAGCTTTGATTGTAGAGATCTCAGATTTGATGTGGTGGATTTCTCCACTTACTTCACCAAGAGTAAGTGACCTTACTCTCCCTGGTTTTTGGTGATGCATTTGAAAAGATTTCGTATTGCGCTCATAGGATGCATCAACAAACAATGGTTTCTTCCCTGATTCCTTAGAAGCTTTGGTTTTCAATTGGTCTTTGAAAGCTTCTATCAGTCTGTTCTTCATATCTCCATCCTCCATCGCTCTGATTTGAGACAGAATTTTTAATTCTGCTTCTTCATCAGTGGATGCAATTAGCACCTTTTCTTTAGGAGGCTTTTGTTTTTCTTCTTCACTTGAGCTGCTAAAATCATCATAATCATCTTCATACATGGCATGGAAAGCACATTCATCAGAATCAGAACATGAGCATTCTGATGAACATGATTCGGAGTATTGGCCCATGCTTGCTTGAAATTCTTCTTCTGTAGAGGTAAAATAATCAAGAGATGTTTCTTCAAGATGGTGCTGTTGTGCTGTATCTCTGATTGTGAAATTGGGGCACCTTTTAGTGACATGAGTCGCAGATCCACATTTAAGGCAAGCAATAGGGCCTCTATGCTCTTTTTTGACTTGTTTGGCTTTTTGAGCATAGATAGCAGTCTTCTTCCCTCTGTTAAGCTTTGATTCCTCCCCTTGCGGGCACCTTGAGGCAGTATGCCCATTCTGCCCACATAACCAACAAGTGATTTTGTTCCATTTTTCTTGCTTAGCTGAATGCATATGGATGTCAGAGGGGTTGTAATAATGAGTATTTGGCACATACCTCTAATATCCCTTCTGTCTATGCTTTTGACTTCTATTTCTTGTGGGATATTTTCTTCTTATGTCCTTTGGATAATTTTTCTTGTTTTTGTAGAAGATCTCCCTGAATTCTCTTTTAGCTCTTTTCTTAGTCTTCCTTTTTTTGACCAAAGGATCATCTATTGCAAGTCCATATCTGCTGCAGATGGACTTTCTATTTGGTAACCTGGATAATTTCTCTAAATATTTATTCATCTTTGAGCTCGTACAAAGACTCACCAGTGTCTTTGTAATATGTGAGTAAATTTCACCCCATGTGTAGGATTCAAATGGCAGCTGAAAAATTTCTGCAATCTGATATAATCGATGAATTTTGAAGGTAGAGCAGTAAGATATACCTGTTTCCACAACAGGTTCTTTGAGTCCTTTACCTCGTAAATTCTTTGCATCCAATCACGATGGAAGTCATCATACTGCGACATTTTATGGCATTTGAGGTTCATGAGTATGACTTCATGTTTGTTGGCAATCTTTGTTTCACTTCCACACAAATGCGCCTGAATCATTGATGTCAGAGCGCCAATCATATTACTGATCACTGTGCCATCTGGATTATGTATAATGTCTCCTTTCTCATCTTTAAGAACTTATGCCTCCATGGTTTCAATGAGTTTGGGGGAAGATTCAGTCTCCCACCATCTGAGAAGTGTACCTGTAAAACATTGAATAATTGTCTTGCAAGCATCTATTTCAGATTTTCCTCTGAGACACATGAGCTTATATTCTGTGTACATTATGTCTATCATTTGCCGGATCTGACCAATGCTCATATTATCTATATTCCATTCCTTGTGACAGTCAGGGAAGAAGGTGTGTGCTTCAGGCAATTTTCCTTTTCCTTCAAGATCAAGAGCAACATACCTAGAAAATCTGTGTTCTAGGGGCTCATAGATGGGAAAGATTTGTGTCTCTTGAGGTTTATTTTCTGTTTCTCTGGCTTCTGCTTCAGCCTCTGCTTCTTGAAATAGAGAAGCAATGCTAATGTGTTCTGATTTATCAACATGTGATGAAGAGACAGTTTCTTTGGGGAATAAAGCAGGAAACTTATGAATATTTCTGATTTGATTTTCAATCTTTATATTCCTTTTTACCAAAAAGGAATTTGGAACTGGCTTTTCTGCTTTTGTCAACTGAACTTTTTCAATTTTTCCTACTAATCCAGTAAGAAGAGTTTTAGTTGTGTCAATGTGACCAACTAATTTTCCTCCTACCTCTTCTATTTTGTTCAGTGAATCTCTGGCATAAGTACGAGAAATACTGGAATCAAATTGCATATTGTTTAAACAGCTATTCACACTATTTAATGAAATTTGTACAATATCTATCTGCTTCTTTACATCATCTGTCTTTGTTACATTCATCTCCAAACCCTTGAGAGTTGTATTTCCAGTTCAATTGTTCACTAGCCTTTTGGATTCTTCCATCAATTCCTAGGGAATTATCATCTTTTTGGACCAATGGGATGGCCTTGGCTGCATTGGTATTTTCTCCTAAAACAATCCCTTTGTATGGAGGAAATGTGGTAGGAGTCTCAATTTGTGACCCGTCTAATGCAGTCCATCCATGTTTATTGACTGTAAGACTGGAGGAAGCACCAGTAAAAACATTTATGGGAGCAATTTTATCTTTCCAAGAATAGAAAGAAATCCATGTATTGTTCACCTCCATGTATACAATAACTTGATGTTTAGATCTTACATGGACATATGAAAGGAAAGTTTTGATTGGCCAAATATGTTCATTAACTAATATTCTCTTGGCAAAACTAGTTAGAAATTATTAATGATGAGTGTTTATGAATAAATGTAGAACATGGAACAACATCTATGCCTAAACTATTATTTAACATATGGTTCATCACCATGTTGGCAAGCACAGCTTTTGTGTGAAACACATGGCCTTTGAGCACAACTTAATAAATATTATCATTTTTTATGCATTATTATTGTGTATTCAATTTCATCATAGATATACTTTTAAATAAGAATAGGGATAAATATTTTCTCTTATAACATATAGGTCATGTTATTAAAAAATAAGGGGAGAATTCAAAAGAGAGTTATTGATTGTGATTATAATTAATTACATAAATAATGACATTACAAATACATTTATTCCCTTTTATGTAAAGGTGCTTATAGAAAATTTCGTTGTAATATCCAATCACTAAATTTAGAGAAGTTAGGGCATTAAGGAAAACATAATGGCAACCAAAAAAGTAAAATAATACTAACATTGTTCAAGATTAGATTTAAGAGGGTGATGTCAATGTAGCTATTATAATCTTGGAATTAGCTTTAATTATTCCAATGTTAGATGTTTTAGTTTTGGAAACTAGAAATGAAAATAAGGTTGGTAGAATTCCTAGTTAAACTAGTTGTCATAATCTTGTTAATGCATTATGAATTATATATATTGTAGCTAAACAATATATATATATATATATATATATATATATATAATATATATATATTATAAATTCATGTTCCAAAAGCGAATGGATCCTTCATTTTGTAGGTAATAATATTTGGGGGAAACTCTCGAGTGGTTCTTTTCATTTCAATAATGTTACCCATGGTAAAAAATAGATTGATACTTTCGTTATTTTTCATTATGATCTTAACATGTCACTTACTAGAATAGATCTTGCGTTGAAATGTTACCAACAGTCTACCATAGATTCATGTTTTCATTATAACAATATTTTCATTATGATTTTAACATGTCACTTAGTAGAATATAACTTGGGTAGGGAGGATAACAGACCATCACATAACCACCTAGTCGGGAACTTAGAGCAACTCCTTTTCTGTTTGAGATGGTGGCCCCAACTGGGTTGATGGGACTAGTTTCCCTTAAATATATATATGAAAGTAGATAAAAAATATATAGGTGTGAAGGTTGATGGATGTAGATAAAACATAAATGAATATAATTAAAGGCCTTACAATATCGATCCCAGGACAATATATCTTCTATATATGTGACTTAAATATATCACTCATAATATGACAATATAGATAATCAAACCATTCATGACTATAAAACGAGTAACAATAACTTATTTAATTAAATAGTTAATTAAATTATTTGATATCATTCATTGCACATATAAGATATCGTTGCTTGTCTATACACTTAGAAAATTTCTATTAAAACACATCAATAGTGATAATTGTTCAATCGTATGCAATAATATATGACAAACTTGAAAATAAATAATAATTCAACTCATAAACATAGCATTAGTATATAGATAATAATACCCGTTACACGTTAACTATGCTCATAAGTAAAATTGTAGTGGTTCTTTTTTCTATTAAGGCTCATTTTCAACTACAGTAGTGCAAACCAAAAGCTTTCTTGCAAAAACTAAAAACTCCTTCATAACCTTGAACGAGATTTATAGTTTGAAACCAAAACCAAAATATAGAAAGGTTCCAGAAAATGCTCGGTCGTTTAAACAAACCACACTTAAAATAAAATACAAGATAAAAAGAGCTTGTTGTTATAACGACTTTGATCATGACTGGGAGGAGGACTTCTTTTCCATTCGTTGTCTAAGGTCACATATGTCTACCATCGACTTCAATTGAGGTGGATGGTGAAGATCAATGCGCATTAGAGCATTGAATAACACATTTTTGAGCGTTGGAAGAAGATGATTGGTGGTATTTGCAAGACACCTCAACATCAACCACTAATTGTGAGGTTTGAATAGGAAATGCCAATGCAATTCTAAGTCAATATTTGATAGGGATTGTATTCCCTCGACCTTCTTCTTTGATGATTCTTCTCAAGTCTTTGTTAGCAATTTTACATCGGGCAAGGTTTCTTCACGGCAGTCTGAAATGAGATTAGCCTGTAATAGGCATAGTTGATTGATTCTATGATGTTATTTGATATATCCCTAGAACTATAGATTGCCATCGCTGCATGTTTAAGCTTAATCTTAAACATTCTTGAAAGAAAATTTCTCAGATTCTTCTATTTTAGGGTGATTGGTCGATCGACCCTCAAAGTTGTTTTGCCAATCAATGAAGTTGGCAATATTTTCCACTACTTCTCTGTAATATGTCCTCAGATCAGACAATTGATCTACAAGTGAATCACTTGATTGGCATAGGTCTTGGATAATGTCTAACTTTTTACAAAATACAACCTGTTGTTGAGCAAGTAGGTTGTTTAGCTCTGTTGCTTCTCTCTTGAACTCTATGATTTCGGGACTGGATTTTAGATGCTAAATTCCGTGTTGCAACTCATGTACTTGGGAATCTCGGCTCTTCATATTAGATTCATATTGTATCTTTAGTTTATCAAAATGGGTTTGAAATTTTGCAAGTTGAGCTTGCCATTGTTAAGCGACTCCCTGCTTTTCACTTTCCAAACTTTGTTCAAGCTGCCTTATTTTCTCATCCCTCTCCCTAAGGAGATGTTGCACCCTCGGGAGTAAAAATACCTTAGTATGCACCCTTGGGAATATTTTCATTAGGAAAAAAACAAAAAATATGCTTCGAAAGCCAAAATTTACAGTAGAAACTGATGTCCTTCGTTACCTGTTTCGTCATTTCAAGTGTTATAAGCTCTGCAATACCTGTTCCTACCTACAAAGAATTTTACCATAGTTCAATCAAAGAGAAGAATCACAAACACATAAACACAGCATAGAACTTAGAACTTGTTTTCATTCGATGATTAAACTAATATTTATACATGACAGAGATCTTTCTGGAGTTCGATGGGGTGGTGTCTTCTTCAGGAAGCTTGCCCATTTTGTCAATGAATTCTAGAAACTCCATTTAAAACACCTGAATTCTAGCCACTGTAATAATGTGGGTAGTTGGAATTAGTTCCTTCCAACACTCCCCCTTAATTCCAACCATATAACAAATATATAAGACATTGTTAAACATACTCTTAATTGATATGCCTGCTAGTCTATGTCTCAGCTAGGCTTACAATATAATCTTGATTTTCCACAACACATAACTTTCTTCTACAAAACTCAAATTTTTCCTTTCTGAGAGGCTTAGTGAATATGTCAGCGATATTCTCATTTGTATTACAGTACATTAGAGAAATTTCTTTTGATTGGACCTTTTCTCTTACAAAATGATATTGTGTGTCTATATGCTTTGACCTTGCATGATATACAGGATAGTTCCCCAGTTTGATGGTGCTTTGATTATCACATCTGATCATTGTAGGTTCTTGTTTCCCTTCACCAACATCTTCAATTATTCTTTTGAGCCAGATAGCCTCACAGGTGCTACTACACAATGCTTTATATTCTGCTTCAGTTGGTGACAAGGAAACTGTTGACTGTTTCTTGCTGCTCCATGATATGGCTCTTGATCCTATGTTGAAGATGTATCAAGTGGTGGATTTCTTGTCATCTGGATTTCCAGCCCAATTAGAATCAGAATGACCTATCAATTCAACATTACAAGCATTAGTATATTCTATACCAAAATTGATAGTTCTCTTTAAGTATTGAAGGACCCTTTTTGCAGCGATCTAATGACTTTCATGAGGCTTAGCCATGAATTGACTAAGTATGCTTACTGCATAAGAAATTTCTGGTCTGGTGGTAGTGAGATAATTCAGACTTCCCACTAATTGTCGATACATTGTTCCATTCACCTCTTTTGTTCCATCATCACTTTTTAATTTGATATTTTGTTCCAATGGAGTACTCACTGCTTTAGATTCATTCATATGAAATCTCTTTAGTACTTCATTTGCATATTTGCTTTGTGTGATTATGGTTCTTCCATCATTTCTCCATACTTCAAGACCTAGACAATAATGCATCTCACCAAGATCCTTCATCTCGAATTCCTGTGATAACTTCATTTTTATATCTGTAATTAATTTATCAGCACTCCCTATTATTATTAGATCATCGACATATATAGAAAGTAATACTATATCCCCATTTCTATCTGTTTTTACATACAAATTAGGATCATTTTTACTCCTTTTAAATCCTTGTTGGAAGAAGAATTTGTCGATTTTCTCATACCAATATCTAGGGGCCTGTTTTAGTCCATATAAGGCCTTTTTTTAACTTGCATACAAGATTTTCTTGAGCCTTCTTTACAAATCCTTCTGGTTGAACAAGATAAATTTCTTCCTTTAAGTAACCATTTAGAAAAGCTGACTTTACATCTAATTGATGTAGCTTCCAATCATATTTACTTGCCAATTCTATCATTATTCTGATTGTATTCATTTTTGCAACCGGAGCAAAGGTATCTTCATAATCTATACCTTCTTTTTGGGAATAACCTTTTGCAACCAATCTTGCCTTATACTTGTCTATGCTACCATCTGTATTAAATTTTTTGTACAACCATTTTGATCCTATGGGGACTTTATTTTCTGGTAATTCTGTTAATTCCCGTGTTTCATTTTTTATTATAGATTCATACTCTTCTTTCATAGCTTCCATCCATTCTTTATGATTTTTGGCTTGTTCATAATGTAAGGGCTCAAAAATAGTCATTACTTGAGACATTAAGGCATAATCTTTATACTTGATGGGGGCTTGAATCTGTCGTGTTGACCTTCTTATGGGCTCATTACTTTGTGGAGTACCTTCTCCTTTTCTTTTCTGTGGAGTGCCTTTATCACTTCTTTGTGGACTTTGATCCCTTGATGTGTCTTTTGGAATGTCCATGTGTTCTAGTTCTTGGGTTGATTCCTCAACTTCTTCTTCCTTAAAGTCTTCATAAGAAGACTGCCATGTATTATGTTCATCTTCATTTATTTGTTTGTCTACATGCTCGTGAAAAATAACATCTCTACTTGCAAAGACCTTGTGAGTGCTTGGATCATACATTTTATATGCTTTTTGATCAGTGCAATATCCAATAAAGATACATTTGATGGCTTTGGCATCTAACTTTCTCCTATCATCTTTAGGAATATGAACAAAGGCCTTGCATCCAAATATCCTTAAATGATTAACTTTAGGTTTAAAACCATAAAATGCTTCAAATGGTGTTTTCTGCTCAAGATACTTAGTAGGGCTTCTATTTTTAAGATATACAGCTGTATTAATAGCTTCAGCCCAAAAACTATTAGAAATTCCTTTACTTTTATCATACTTCGAGCACATTCAACTAATGTTCTATTCTTTCTTTCAGCTACTCCATTTTGTTGAGGTGTACGTGGTACTGTAAATTGTTGCATAATTCCATTTTCTTTGCAATATTTGATAAAAGCTCCTGAAGTGTATTCACCACCTTTATCTGATCGAAGAATTTTAATGTTCTTTCCTGTTTGCTTTTCAACCATATTCTTGAATTCTTTAAAGTATTCAAATACATCACTTTTGTTTTTTATAAAGTATACCTAGGTGTATCTAGTGCTATCATCAATAAATATAAGGAAGTAAGATGCTCCACCAAGTGACGTAGTTTGCACTGGACCACATACATCAGTATGCACCAGTTCAAGTATCTCACGTTTTCTTCTATTTTCATGCACAGGAAATTATTCCCTATGTTGTTTTCCTAGTGCACAACCTTCGCATTCAAAGTGTTCACCCTTTATAATTGGAAGACCTTCTACCATCAATTTTCTTTGTAGTAACATTAGGTCATTATGATTTAAGTGCCCATACCTTTGATGCCAAAGTTCTATGGTTGACATGCCTGTTGATGCCAAAGCATGATGCCCATTCTTCATTACATCCAACTTGTATAAGCCTCCAACTCTCATTCCTTTTGCAACAACCTTGTAGTTGTCCTGCACATCCTTTACCAAACAATGTGATATCACAAATTCAACTTTTAAATGTTGATCTGAGATAGTAGAGACTGATATTAAGTTCTTCTTTAATCCAGGAACATACACCACATTTTGAATTTGTTTTTCTTGTCCATTAGGCATCATAACACTTATATTACCATATCCTTTAATTTCATATGATCTATTATCTCCTAAATAGATGTGTCCTCCCTTATCAATGTCATGATAAGTATCAAACCAATCTCTTTTGCATGACATATGGATTGATGCACCAGAATCTATAAACCAAGCATTATCATCATCAGTTTCTGCTGATAATGCAGCATTGGACACAAAAAATTTAAGATTGCTAACATCTTGACTAATTACTTCATCTCTATCAACATAATTTCCTGAATGCCTTCTTTATTTAAATTGATCAGGCATCCTTTTCATGCAATTCTTAGCAAAATGACCAGGTTTTCCATAGTAATAACACACATCATCTCTACTGGATTTGGCATTTGTCCTTGGTAAAGGCGTACCTTGAAATGATTTTACCTATGGCTTTTTGCCTTTATTTTTCTCCCACTATTTACCTTTGAAGGACTTCTTCCCTTTGGCCATCAATGCTAAATCTAAATTAGGAGAATTATGTTTAATGCTTCTTCTCCGCTCTTCTTCCTGCATAAGTATGCCTGCCAATTCATCAAAAGTAGGAGCCTTCTCTCTAGCTGAAAGACCAGTTATAAACATTTGATATTCATCAAGCATTCCACTTAATGTCACAGTGACCAAGTCTGTACTAGATACTGATTCACCAATGTCACCTAGTTTATCCTTTAGATCTTTAATTCTAGAAATGAAATCACTAACACTTTCATTTTCTTCCATCTTAATTGAAAGAAGCTTACTCTTTAAATACAATATTCGATTTGTAGTCTTCGTCTCATACAAATTTTTGAGAGTGTCCCATGTCTCCTTGGATGTTTTGCACTCTCTAATGTGTGGAATAATGTTGTCCTTAACTGTCATTCGCAAAAGCACCTTTGCTTTGTTTTCTTGTCGCTTCCAATCTTGAATTGCAGCATCTGTGTGGCTTGAGGGGACACTGCCTTAACTTCAGCTCAAGACACAATCGCCCATGTATTGTTGCCTTCCAAAGTCTGCAACTTAAACTTCCAATTTGCATAATTTTCACCATCTAACTTGTTAGAGTCAGTTATATAAGATTCAACCAATATATTAGTCATTGTCAATAGGCTTATAAATCCTTAAATACCGATCACCAAATTTATTTATTTATTTTTTAACTTTAGAATTTAATTGAATCTTCAATAAAAAAAAAAACCCTTACACAGAGAAAATGTGTTTTTAAATATATTCTAGCTAAACTTAACCGGACAGTCACTACCATGAGTTTAGCATTCTATTCAATTTCAGGAACTTCCATTAAAGATAATTACCTACGTCCACTCTAAAAACGTTATGGGGCAATTCAATTAAAAAAAAACTCTTGTGACTAATAACCTAAACAACATACTTCGCTGTGTAATCTGTAGACAATCTTCTTTCCCCACTGTATGTGCAAGATAAATATGTTGCAAAACATAAAGATCCACACTGCATTCTAAAATGTACACTTAACAAAACATCAGGAGCTTGATAAAAAAACAGTTTTTCCATACAACTTTTGGATTTGAATTGAGCGGCAACAACAGTTCCACGTTTTAGGCAGTGCTCACACTCTTCAGCATCCACTTCAAACCTCGGCTGCCTGTAGTCACACCAAAGTAGATCCCTGCAATAGGGAAAAACAAGAAAACAAACAGCGCTTGAACGATTTTACCTTCACAACCGTCTCGACCTCCTCAAAGTGGCTCGAACACCGTCCATCCTTTTACACAGCTCTTCTCACCACACAACTCTTTCAAGATCACACTCTCCACCACAGCAGCTGCTGCAACGCTCCTTTAACTTAGACTCAGCTATCCTCCAATGGCGCTTACTGTTAACTCCAACTCACAGCACACAACTCCAACTTACACCACCGAGCCCTCCTTTGCACGGCTCACCAACACCGAGCTCACAACTCTTTACTAACACTCGGCCTTACACCTGCTCTATACCAAATCAGAGAGCAAAGACTCAAACACATAAACGCAGCACAAAACTTAGAACTTGCTTTCATTCCATGATTAAACTGATATTTATACATGACACAGATCTTTCTAGAATTCAATGGGGTGGTGGCTTCTTCAGGAAGCTTGCCCATTTTATCAATGAATTCTAGAAACTCCATTTAAAACATCTGAATTCTAGCCACTGTAATAATGTGGGTAGTTGGAATTAGTTCCTTCTAACAAGTTCAGACATTTTAAAGAGCCATAAATATTTTCATGCAATTGATTTGATTGTGGGTTCTCTTAATTTCTAAATCATTAACGAAACACCTTAAGATGCGACATAAGAAACCAAATAGGATTGCAAGGCTTAAATAAACTATGACAATTAGAAGAAATACATGAAATAATGAAAATCTATATAATTTCTTTAGATTTAATTCATTTAATTGAATTATGCCAGTGTTGAGGAAGTAGGGTTTGTAGGGAAAAAGCAACAAATAACTATTGAAACGCATGGGAAGAACGAGATGTGTTCTTGAAAATAAAGATATATAACGCACACAAACTTTAAAAATTCAGAAGAAGACGAATTTAGGCGGGATTAGAAAGTGGAAATGGAGCTTGGAAACTAGTACAATGAAGCTTCCTCCAATCTAGATGAGAAGAAAATGGAAGTAAACAATGGCCACAAGTTGGACTAATCACTTTAGAAAGAGTCATAATCTTGAAAACAATTTGGCTCCGAAACTGTAATATAATATTGTGTAGGTTGGAAATATATCATATTGAATCGATTGGAGACATAACATAAGTAAAACCTTTTAATTTCATAACACGAAAAAAAAAATCTCAGAAACCCAGCTCCGCGGGTAGAAATTGGTGCTCGACCCAGAAATTCTATATACATGCTGGAAGATAAGGTCACCATTATTTTCAACTTAGTGTAAAGTAACTTGTCTCTGTCTCATTCGCGTTGTCATTTGCATGGTTCACACATAGATCTGGATTTACCTCTCCGACTCCTAGGCAGAGGAATGTATGATCAATTAATATTCCACTAGTCGCCTGTAATGATGCAACCAACCCTGCCAAAACCACTGCAGTTAAAAACAAACCATTAATCTCCACACTATTTAAATTTTAATGACGCAACCAACCCTGCCAAAACCACTGCAGTTAAAAACAAACCATTAATCTCCACACTGTTTAATTTTTTTTATTTTTTTTTTAACAAAACGGTATTGCCATTTAATATTTCGTCGTTATATAAAGGTCATGAAATATGAAAATCCCTCTCTTTGGAGTGCCTTTATCTCTAATCTCGAGTCATTTTAAACTTTTACAATTTTCATTTAATTATCGTTTAATTAGAATAATTCTTTTAACATTATTATTTAAACCATTTTTTTTTATTAAATCATTTTTACTCACCTATAATAATTAAAATTAATGGGAATACAAAAATTGAAGTCAATATTGATATTAATGGGAATACCAAAATTGAAGTCAATATTGATATTAAAAATTATTTAAGTTACCTATATACCAGGTTTAAATTGACAATCAATAAACAATAATTGTGGGGTATAGGGATCTGATTCTAATGCTTCAAAGTTTCAAAATTTTACAAACACAGTACTGTATGTGATTTGCACTAATTTCTAGAAAAAGATTATATTATAACTAATTTGCACACATCTCCCTTCATTCGGTATTTATTTATTTTTTTTCTAATTAAACCGGTCATTGATATCACATACAAAATACAGTTTCGGGGATGCATGTAATTTGCACTAATTTCTATAAAAGGATTATATTATAGTTTGCACCATCTCGACCCTAAAAAAATAAAATATTGGCCCAGCACAGCCACTAGTTGTCCCATGACAATAATTTCTAATAAATTTGATATTAACAAAGATGATTTTTCATAATCAATTGACTCACCATAAATGAACTTGTATGAAAGTTTTTTTAATTAATTAAAAAATAAATTTTCATTTTAACAAGCTTTGAACTATGATATTTGATTATTTAAAATGTATTTTTGATTATCTATATCAATTTAACACTAAAAAATTAGATATTAAAATTATAAAATTTGATAAAACTCCACGACTCAAAATTATAATTCCACTGAATCCTTACTAAGTTCTAAACAAATTTAACCACAAAATAACAACTATTAATTAATAAGAACACAAATTTTTAATGGCATATATCCACCCACATTAAAGTTAGTGCGCAATAAAATAATTTGAAATAGTGAAGTTGGTCCTCGTATCCTTAATATTGCTACTGAGATTTGGACTTTACAAAATTTAAATAGAAAACAAATTCTATGGCGAATCGAATCGAGTAACGGGCAGATAAATTTTACAAAAAATTCATGGCCGCAATATGAGAAAGGTTCAAGTATCGGAATTGCCTTATAGTTTTGCCCATGTGTCTTACGCGGCAATGCTGAATATTATGAGTAGATTTCTACAAAATAATTGTAGCAGACTTTGTATAAAAATGACATATCTATATCTAATTATTTTCTCAACAACCATTATTAAATTACAAATTCCAGTTAGGCCATTATCCCTTTAGAGTGCTGAGAATTGGAGTCGTCATTTCACTCAGTCGATTTAAGGCAGTCGCCAATACGATAATAATCGCTAAGGAAACGCTTGCCGATATCAAACTCAAAACACAGATTGCAACAATGGGGCGAGTGTTGATCAAAGCCGACTGCAACCACTCCATTACCATAAATACGCGCGCATGATACCCCGGATACCAATCTTTTTCCCGTTCCATATACTCCTCTGGGGTCTTATAATTCTTCTCCTGCATTTTGAGGTCCAAAATTCGCTTCCTCAGAACTATCATATTCGCGTCAACCATATTCGGTCCGCCTGCATTCAAAACAATTCAGGACTTAGTGTAACCGTATGAGAGGCCAATCTATAGAGAAATAACCATAAATCCTGCAATGAACAATTAAAAAAAAAACAACACCTGAACCAAATCGGTATTCGCCAGAGCTTGCAGCTTTTACAGCGAACTGCCTTTGGCTAACTCTTCTCTCCCTCTTTGAAGCAAAAAGAAGGCGAAGTATCCCAATCTGCTTCTGCAGTAGTGGTGAGAACGCTATGGACATTTGGGGTAGAAGCCCGGACCAAGCTTTGGGCATGGGTATCGCGTGTGTGAGATCCATGGCTGACCTATAAATCTCTGATCGTTATAGTATTCGAAGACTATACTGCTTCGTTCACCAGCAACAGAAAGAAAGGCAGGCACAGCTTTCTGGTGATTTCCTTTCCTAATTTATTGGCACAAGGAACTCCTCTTACCCATTTTGGATAAAACTGCGGCGAACAACACTCTGATTTATAGTGCAGGCCGGGTGCAATCACTCCATTTTTGGAATTTTTTTTGTTTTTTTCCTTTTCTTTTTGGTAGCTAAAGAGCGAAGCAGGCTCTCAATGACGTGGATCCGCGGCTACGCTGTTTTGGCATATGGTCATTTTTATTTTTCAAAAGTTCAGATTGATTTGGATGATTTCGATAGATTGATTAGTAAATCATTCCGCATAGGAATTGATTAATGGGGCCTTAACCTTAATATTGAAGATTTAACTCGGTAGAGAGTTAAAATTCCTAGGATATACAGGCTATGTGCATAATCCATGCAAACTGTGGGTGTAAGCAGGGGTAACCATGCGTCATTTGGTATCAGAGCATAATTGTGATTGAAACAATTGATAGCGGAACAGAATAAGGGAATTCTGTAGAAAATGACTTAGAACAGAGATGTGTATGCAGGCAAGGGAGATTAGATTTTAATCTGATAAATAGTAGGCACACACAGATAAAGTGCAGCAAAACTTGCAAATGCAAGAAAAAGAGGACAATCCATTCAAAGTACAGGTAAATGGTGGAATAAGATTATGCAGAGATCTTGAAGGTAAGATGATATGTTTTGTTTGATTTGATTTGAATATTGGAGAATGTGTGGGTTTCATATTGATGCACAGGTAACAACATAAGGAGGTGAGAATATTGTAGCGACCTGGAGCGAGGGGTGCTCAATTGATTCTAGGGGAAAGAACCAGAGAGATGTTGAAAGACTGAGCTCAAAGGAGAGAAGCTTAGTGAGGTATATGTAGCAAGAATGAGACTTGTTATTGCAGATATATTGTTGCAGCTCACAAAGGAAATTCCACAAAGGATGTGGGTAGAATTTCTAAGATAATGAAGGAAGTTGGTAAGAATTTCTAAGCGAAAGAAGAAGTGGTTAGAACCAAGTATTTCATGGTGATTGAAATACAAGAGGATAGTCGTGTTCTTGAGAGACGCAGATGAGTTGAAGCATAAAGGAGCAGAGAAGAGTGCTCAAAGGAGATTCCAGAGATAGAGAACCAAGGGCTTGCCAAAAGGCCGAGTACAGAGGAAAGCTTGGTGAGGTAAGTGGAAGTAGGGGGGACTTGTTGTTTTAGAGGCTTTAATGCAACTCATAGTAAGTGAGTGAGGAGCTCACAAAGACAGGGAAGAAGATGGCTACTGATAATCATAGTAGAGGTTCTAAAGAAGACCACGGCAGAAGAAAGGTGGAGAAAGAGAATGCCTAGGCAAATGGCAAGATGATGAGTCAAGAGGAGCTTGACAAAGAGATTGCAGAGATGAAATAACAACTCAATGTATTGATGATGATACTTGAAGAAAACCATAGATTAGGTTGGGTCTTGAGGAAAAAGCCAGTAAGGTGGCATAAATTACAAAGGAGGTTACAAAAGAAGAGAAGTCAGCAGGTGAATATGCAATTAGCAAAAGAGCTGATGAAGCTTGAACAGGTATTGGGTGTTCAATTGAGATTTGAAGAACTTAGAGAAGCTGAATTGGAAATGGAAGTATCTATTTGTGAACGAGATTAGGGTGAAGTTCTGGGTGAAGAAGAAGGAATTATTGATGATTTTCTGAATTGTTGGACAAATGCAGACCAACAGGAAAAGGTAAAACCTTGTATTGTTGAATCTAATAATTTTGATGTGATTACAGGTTTTGCAGAGGATGAGCAATCTTTTGAAATTGTCAAAAGTATGGAAGAGTATTTTTCAAAAGATAAAAACTCTGAAGTAAAGGAGGATGGAGAATGTCTCTTAAACGAGAGAAACTGTGATTTATTGCAGCAGAAAAAATTTGATAATGCATTGATATTTGAAACTGTGACAACATAGGAACAATTTCTTGTGAAAGAAGGAGATGGAATTCAGTCTGAAGAATTGATATGTGAAACAACAGTTGAAACTATTGAACCTTGTGATTTTCAAACTGATAACTTGTGTATAAATACAGGAGTCATAAGTAATGATGAAGTACTTATGAAGTGTCACAGGGAACTTGATTTGCTGGAGTATTTGCTAGGAAATTTAGAGTATGAAAGTGTGATTGCAAAGGAAGGATTTCATTATAGTGAACCATGATAGAAAGACATCATTGAAGCAGATGGTATGGAGGAAAGACTAACTGATATTCTTGAGAATACTTTAGAGAATTCTTTGGATAATTATTTAAAGAGGATGAATCAACATACTGATGTGTTGATAAAGGAGAAATCAGAGTAGCATAATGATGTGTTGCCAAAGGAAGAGGAGGCACAGAGGCCTTATGTTTTTTGTTTTAACAATTATTTTATGAGTGCAAGTTTAGTTGCAGATGCTGGAGAAAATTTGGCATAGATGAGCAGCCAAATAAAAATAGAAGAAAAAGATTCTATGGAAGAATTCAATCCATGGAATAGAGATGTTAAATTGTTGGAGAGAATGCTGGAAAGTTAGGATTTAGTGCAGAAAGAGATAATCATGAAAGAGGGTAAGGATGAAAGGGAGGCCATTGTAATCAAGAATAAGCAGAGAACAAGTAAGAGTAAGTGATAGCATTCGACAACTTCAAGGAGAAGAATGATAGTTTGAAGAGTTAGTGGACAACAACAACAACCTAAAAAAAAAGAGAAAGAGGAAGAAGTAAGTGGCAGAATATGGACCAGACCAAGGATGTGCTGGAGTCAGAGTTTGAAGAAATGTGGCAGTTGCTGATGAAGCAGTCCATATGGAGGAGATTAACAGCAGCAGGAAGAATGATCAATCAGAATTTGAACTTGATTAACAAGGAGAGGAAGATGAAACATAAAATAGCAGACATACAACAACAACAAAGCTGCAGAGCTTTTAGACGGTTACAAACTAAAGTTTGGGACCCTGGAAGTTTTCTAACAACATATGAAGACACATGATCAGGAGATCATGAAAATTTTCTACTTTGGGAGTCTGATGCAGGAGCATTCGGCTAAGAGAAAATCATTATATTTTAGTAGACATAGGGGATCTTGTGTTTTAAGGAAGTTGGGTTCCTATGTTTTGAATTAATGTAATTATTAAGGTTTTGAGTGATTTTAATGAGAATAGGATTTAATTGAATATTGTGAGACATAATTGTAAATGTTCTTGAATGTAGGAGAAAATGAGAGATTTAGGATAGTTGAGTGATGAGGGGTTTGAGAATTATTTGTAAAACTTAGATTAGGATTCGATTCATGAATTTATGGATTAGAGAAGAGTTTTAGGAATGAGGAAGAGATTTAGGAATTTTGTTGAGGAGTTTATGGATCTAAACCAAAAATTGGTTTTAGAATCCCTTTGTATAAATGAAAGACTAAAAAGCATGATCATAAGTTAGTCAGAGGTTAGAAAGTTAGAGGTTAGATAGATAGGTGAGATAGGTTTGATTGTAACCCTACAGGCAGAGTGTAAATCGAGGCCACTAATTAGAATAACCAGGCTAGAGAGACAGAGTCTCAATATGTAATCATTTGTTTTCTATTTATATTCATAGAATTCGATCCTGAGTGTAAGTGTATGATTCTAATATTGAATGATATAATCATAGATTTGCATAGCTTATATATGCAGGCAGAATCGAGGTGAATACACAGAGGAGGACAAGAGACAGAGGATCATGTGGATCTTTGAACCATTCGAAGGATCAATTAGAGGCCAAGAGGACAGTGATCAAAGAAATCACGAAGTTAAGCTCAAGCGGAAGTGAATTGAGAGCGAAAGGTCGAAACCATTGAAAACTCGAAACCACAGAAAACTGAAGAAATGGTGGAAAATCTAAGTGAAGCAGAAGAGCGGAGAAATGAAGTATCGGCGCACAGTATCCGTTGGATCTCATAGATCAACAGTCATCGCATGGTGGAAAAGCGCGGAGGATAATCAGCGAAGAAGTGGTTTCGCAACAGGAAGTGGTATTTCAGGCAAGGTCTAAGTGGTAAGTGATATTGAAGGGTGAGCACCCAATTCCACTAACCGAGCGACACATAGCATCGAGGAGGAGAGAGAAAGCCCGTTTTCGGGCGGTTAATCCTCGTGCTTGTTGTCTACCCGGAATTGTTGTGAACTGTCAAAACCATTAAGTGCAGATCGATGGTGGAGGATTGTTGTGCAAGTTGTTTGATCGACGATCGAAGGTATCGGCGACTGGGGTTTCAGAGATCGGAGTGCAGCGTTGTGGAAAGGTGATAAGGGCAGACCCGATAAGCCATATGGTCCGGTTAATGATATTTGAAATCCGATATTGTGTTATCGCACATCGGATGCGATAAAACCTCATGTTAATGAAACCCGCGGAGGAGCGATTAGTGATAGCGATAAAGGGAGCATCGATATCTAAGGCCGTTAAAAGAAGGAAAATGTATGTTTTTGCAGGTATTTCCTTGTAAATGATTTATAAGGGATTACGTGCGGATATTGGGGTTTTATATATAAGTCCAACATTATCAAAGAATGAAAGCTTTTATGTGTTAAAATATATGTAACCAATGTTAAAGAGGGGAAAGTTATATATATGCAGTTAAAGGGTTAGCGAAGGTTTAATAAGGGTTAATGAAGGGTGAATGAGTCCCGATAGCATCGATTATAATGAAAGGTTAAATAAAGTCATATGTGAAGGCTTGAGGGGTGATTAAGATGCGATAAGTGTATATGGACTATGTGTTAGCCTATGTTGGGCATTAGTAAATCATTTCGCATAGGAATTGATTAATTGGGCCTTAACCTTAATATTGAAGATTTAACTTGGCAGAGAGTTAAAAATTCTTGGGACAAACAAGCTATGTGCATAATCCATGCAAACTGTGGGTGTAAGCGGGGGTAACCCTGCGTCATGATTGCCAGGCTTAAATAAACTATAACAATTTGAACAAATACATGAAATAATGAAAATCTATATAATTTCTTTAGATTTAATTCATTTAATTGAATTATGTAAGTGTTGAGGAAGTAGGGTTTGTGGGGAAAGCAAGAAATAACTATAGTTGAAACGCATGGGAAGACCCAGATGTGTTTTTGAAAATAAAGATATAAAACGCACACAAACTTTAAAAATTCAGAGGCAGACAAGTTTAGGTGGGATCAGAAAGTGGAAATGGAGCATGGAAACTAGTACAACGAAACTTCCTCCAATCTCGATAAGAAGTAATTGGAAGTAAACAATGGCCCCAAGTTGGACTAATCATTTTCGAAAGAGTCATAATCTTGAAAACAATTTCGCTAAGAAACTCTAATATAATATTGTGTAGGTTGGAAATATATAATATTGCAGCGATTGGAGACATAACATAAATAAAACCTTTTGATTTCGTAACACGAAAAAAAAAATCTCATAAACACAGCTCCCCGGGTAGAAATTGGTGCTCGACCTAGAAATTCTACATAAATGCTTGGAAGATAAGGTCACCATTATTTTCAACTTAGTGTAAAATAACTTGTCTCTGTCTCATTCGCATTGTCATTTGCATGGTTCACACATGGATCTGGATTTACCTCTCCGACTCCTAGGCAGAGGAATGTATGATCAATTAATATTCCACTAGTCGCCTTTAATGATGCAACAAACCCTGCCAAAAACACTGCAGTTAAAAACAAGCCATTAATCTCCACACTGTTTAAATAATTTTTAATTTTTTTAGTATTGCCATTTCATATTTCGTCGTTATAGAAAGGTCATGCAATATGACAATCCCTCTCTTTGGAGTGCCTTTATCTCTAATCTCTTGAGTATTTTAAACTTTTTACAATTTTCATTTAATTAGAATAATCTTATTCTCTTAACATTTTTATTTAAAGAAAATTCTTTTTATTAAATCATTTTTACTCACCTATAATAATTAAAATTAATGGGAATACAAAAATTGAAATCAATATTGATATTAATGGGAATACCAAAATTGAAGTCAATATTGATATTAAAAATTATTTAAGTTACCTATATACCAGGTTTAACTTGACAATCAATAAACAATAATTCTGGGGTATAGGGATCTGATTCTAATTCTTCACAGTTTCAAAATTTTACAAACACAGTAGTGTATGTAATTTGCACTAATTTCTAGAAAAAGATTATATTATAACTAATTTGCAGACATCTCCCTTCATTCGGTATTTTTTTTTTGTTTTTTTTCTAATTAAACCGGTCATTGATATCACATACAAAATACAGTTTCGGGGATGTGTGTAATTTGCACTAATTTCTATAAAGGGATTATATTATAGTTTGCACACATCTCGACCATATCTACCTTGTATTATAATTACCCTGCAACCTATGCGTCAATGTCATTGCCGCGTGAATGAAATATGGTAAAAAATGTGAGACCTGGAAACCTACTCAATTTAAAATGTATTTTTGATTGTATATATCAATTTAGCACTAAAAAAATTAGATATTAAAATTGTAAAAAATTAATAAAACTCCACAACTCAAAATTATAATTGCACTAAATCGTTACTAAATTCTAAACAAATTTAACCACAAAATAACAGCTAATAATTAATAAGAACACAAATTTTTAATGGCATATATCCACCCACATTAAAGTTAGTGCGCAATAAAATAATTTGAAATAGTGAAGTTAGTCGTCGTATCCTTAATATTGCTACTGAGATTTGGACTTTACAAAATTTAAATAGAAAACAAATTCTATGGCGAATCGAATCGAGTAACGGGCAGATAAATTTTACAAAAAATTCATGGCCGCAATTTGAGAAAGGTTCAAGTATGGGAATTGGCTTATAGTTTTTGCCCATGTGTCTTACGAGGCAATGCTGAATATTATGAGTAGATTTCTACAAAATAATTGTAGCATACTTTGTATGAAAATGATATATCTATATCTAATTTTTTTCTCAACAACCATTATTAAATTACAAATTCCAGTTACGCCATTATCCCTTCAGAGCTCTGAGAATTGGAGTCGTCATTTCACTCAGTCGATTTAAGGCAGTCGCCAATACGATAATAATCGCTAAGGAAACGCTTGCCGATATCAAACTCAAAACACAGATTGCAACAATGGGGCGAGTGTTGATCAAAGCCGACTGCAACCACTCCATTACCATAAATACGCGCGCATGATACCCCGGATACCAATCTTTTTCCCGTTCCATATACTCCTCTGGGGTCTTATAATTCTTCTCCTGCATTTTGAGGTCCAAAATTCGCTTCCTCAGAACTATCATATTCGCGTCAACCATATTCGGTCCGCCTGCATTCAAAACAATTCAGGACTTAGTGTAACCGTATGAGAGGCCAATCTATAGAGAAATAACCATAAATCCTGCAATGAACAATTAAAAAAAAAACAACACCTGAACCAAATCGGTATTCGCCAGAGCTTGCAGCTTTTACAGCGAACTGCCTTTGGCTAACTCTTCTCTCCCTCTTTGAAGCAAAAAGAAGGCGAAGTATCCCAATCTGCTTCTGCAGTAGTGGTGAGAACGCTATGGACATTTGGGGTAGAAGCCCGGACCAAGCTTTGGGCATGGGTATCGCGTGTGTGAGATCCATGGCTGACCTATAAATCTCTGATCGTTATAGTATTCGAAGACTATACTGCTTCGTTCACTAGCAACAGAAAGAAAGGCAGGCATAGCTTTCTGATGATTTCCACTCCTAATTTATTGGCACAAGGAACTCCTCTTACGCATTTTGGATAAAACTGCGGCGAACAACACTCTGATTTATAGTGCAGGCCGGTTGCAATCACTCGAATATTTTTTTTTTTTTTCCTTTTCTTTTTCGTAGCGAAAGAACGAAGCAGGCTCTCAATGACGTGGATCCGCGGCTACGCTGTTTTGGCATATGGTCATTTTTATTTTTCAAAAGTTCAGATTGATTGGGATGATTTCGATATGTATTTCGGCACAGATCCACCTGGCCGATCAATTCTTTTATGGTATTCTCGAAAACATAAGCATGATCAGCTTTTCCAAAACAGTCTTATAAATAGGTTGACACGTACTTTTTTTAAAAGTGAGTTGGCCAATGACTTACTCTAAATATAAATATCACTGTAAAGACACTGAGTTTAGGGTTTTTCTTATTTCTGTGAACATAGCAATATTAATGCGGTCTGACATGGAATCCATATAAGACAATACAACATGGTTATTTTTTTTTCTCTCTAATCACTTAACTACGTATTGTATCGTCTTATATAGACCCATGTTAAACCACATTAATATTGCTATGATCAAAAATAAGAATCGCCCTGAATTCACTAACAACCAACTCTAAATATGTCGACTGTAGCAACGGCGAGTTCATAATGGGAGAAAGTCATTCTTTATGTTGGTATCTTTTAGGTGAGTCAAAATCAATCTAAGGTAGATTTGATTTGAGAGGCGTAAAGCAACGTTACAATATCGACATCAATGTCACTACGGTGCCACCTCCAAATGGTCAACAAGGTTTGGTGCACGCATTAAATGTCTGCACATGTTCCCCACATGGTATCTAGTTTTATATACGGTTTCCCATTTATATGGTACCGTGATCATAGATATTTAATTCTTTTTCAATTTTCATTTCTACATACGGGAAAATTTAGGATGCTTTTCACGCGTGTTTTTAATAAATTTGTGAATATAGTTTAAAGTGAAATATAATGAAATCAAATAGGTAGATAAAAAGTTCGTTATAAACACAAAGTACAAAGGATAATTCATTGAATTAAATAATAGTAAAAATGCATGATATAAATGATTGAATTAACTTTTTTGTCACGTAACTATGATAGAAACAAGGTAACGAGGTTTCCAAGTGCTCTAAAGAAGGAAATTTATTTCATTAATTAATTCATTACCTAATTTTATAATGACGAATATAAATAATAATATTTTCACATAAGCATGTTATTTTCGAGTAAAGCAAATCTTTCTCAAGGTAATGATAATGTGCAATTACAAAAATAATTTATATTGAAAAAATAATTACATGGTATACAATAACTTCATGTTTGAATCTTACATATATATATGAAAGGGAACTTTTGATGCGTCAAATATGTTTATTAACTAAATGTATTTTTAGCCAAATTAGTTAGGAATGAGTATTTATGAATAAATGTAGACATGGAACTACATTTATGTTTAAATTATTATTCAGTATATGGTTCATTGCCATGTTGGCAAGCACAATTTGCACAATTTTTATGTGAATCACAAGTGGTTATTGAAGATAACTTAATAATATTATCAATTTTTATGCATTATTATTGTGCATTCAATTTCATCATAGATATGCTTTTAAGTTAAAAATAATGATAAATATTTTCAGTTATAACATATAGGTCATATAGATTTTGTTACTAGAAAAAAGAAATTATTAAAGAGGAAAATTCAAAAGAGTTGTTGATTATGATTATAATTAATTACATAAATAAAGCCACTACAAGTATATTTATTCTCTTTTGTGTAAAAGTTTTTATAGAACATGTCCTTGTAATATCTAATCATTAAACTTTGAGAAGTTAGGGAATTAAAGAAAACATAATGGAAACCAAAAAATAAAAAAAACCATTAACATTGTTCGAGATTAGATTTATGAGGGTGATGTCAATGTAGCTATTATAATCTTGGACATAGCTTTAGTGAGGTCATTAGAATTCTTACTTAAACCTTAAAAAAAGAGTTGTCATAATCATGTTAATGCATTATGACTTATATATTGTAGCTAACATATGAAATGATATATATATTATATATATAATATATATATATTATATATATATATATATATAAGTCATGTTCCACAAAGCTAATGGATCTTTCATTTTCTAGGTAATAATATTTGGGGAATACCCTCAAGTGGTTCCTTTCATTTCAATAATGTTTCCCATGATAAACTATAGATTGATACTTTCATTATAACAATACTTTCATTATGATCTTAACATGTCACTTCCTAGAATATAATTGGGGTTGAAATGTTACCAATGGTAGACAATAGATTGATTTTTTCATTATAATAATATTTTCATTATAATTTTAACATGTCACTTACTAGAATATAAATTGGGTAGGGGACAACAACTCATCACATAACCACCCAGACTAGACCCTCAATTAATAAAACTAATAGATATTATATTCACAATGTAATAAGAACAATGAAATTATTAGACTAGCAAAACATCCACATATAATACAAGAAAGTAGACATGAAAAACCCATATGTCAAAGGAACAAGAAACTACATAGTTGCATACAATGTTCTTATAATAATAACTAATAATATTTTATAATAAACATAGTGTAATTTGCAATGCATATATGATTTCCATTAGTTAAGAATCTAAATGACAAAAGTAGTATGTATATTTTGGAGGGAGATATTTTGGTGGGTTAGTCTAGAAAGAGGAACCTCCATATTTACATACCACATGTTTATAATAATAGAAAATATTATTTTATAACAAACATATTGTACCTTGCGATGCATATATAATTTCCATTAGTTTAGGAAAACATTTAAGAGATCAAAAAATTATGTTATTATATAATTTTACAAGTTTCTATGCATATGAGTATCAATTGTAAGATGGATGTTTGGTTGCACATTTTGAATGAATATAGATATAATGTCCAAATCAATATAAGCCATATGAAAAAATATATATTTTCTGGAAAACCTATTAAAAAATCATGTGTTTCCTAGACATCAAGAGCAATGCTAACATGTGTAATTTTCTTTCCTACTTATTTACATTCCAAGAACAAGTGAAATGAACATGTATAAAAATGCAACCAACCAATTCAAAAATAAATATGAGAAAATTAAATTAATGTAACAATACATAAGACATTGTTTAATCAATCTGAAAAAAAAATAAAAAAAAATAAATAAATAAATAAGAAATTATGATCACGTGAAATGGGATTTCAAAACATAAGGCACACCTAGAACACAAAAACAAATAAGAACATTATATATCTTGGAGTCATGGCTACAATTAACCATATTAATGATGTAGAATATTCTAACAATAGCAACAAGATTGAACTTTCGTTATCTTACCTTCCTAAAGAAATGAATTTCTATGTTTGACAACTTACTCTTTCTTTGGCTATAGTCATGGGAGTATAATCTTGTAAAGAAAGCAATTGTATTTTGGAAAAGTTGGCAATCGATGCAATTTTTAACTAATTTAAATTAGTAGAAGAAGTTACTTATGTGAACATAAAGTCTCCTAGTTATCCAAAAGAACCATGCAATATCATGTGCTCCAAGTGGCTATATGCATGCAATTTCATCACTCTATTGAGCCTGAAAAATTGGCTACAATATTTCTCTTGTAATTTCTTTTTGTGAAGGCGATTTTGTTAAATAAATAGTTTGAAAATGAAAGAAAGAAATACTCAATAAATCAACACTTATGTTGAAAAGAACAAACAAGGCCAAATAATTCAAGAGGACTATAGGTCCAATTCCTAAGAGTGTCTCTCAACCCTTTTGTGGATCCCTGGTCTAGTAGTATCTTAACGCATGCAATTAGGGCCCTTAACACGTAGTAGCAATCCAACTTACTTTAATTGAAATGCAATGCTCATAAATAAATTGATAACATTATATAACTATAATGGAAAGAATATGAAATAATAATTCACAACACTAATGGTACATGCTTATAGAAAATTGTAAAGAACCACATTGAATTTGTTAAGCACACAAAATCTATGCAAGTGCATTCCAAACCAAGGGACCCTTGCTGACAGGAAGAATTGTAGGTAAGAGATAGCATTACTCCAATAAATTGACTAGCAACGGTGTGAATTATATTATAAATTTAACAAAAATGTAATACAAAGTCTAGAACTTAGTTTAGTTGTGGCAATAATATTGTAGTAACATTACAACTAGATTTCTTCAATTGGTTACAATAAAATATATTAGCAATTATCGACCAATCCATCTCGAAGAGTAAGGAGAAGCGTTCTAACTCAACGATCGTATTTTGCAAAAACAATAGTGGATAAAACTACCAACAATCTCGTTCCAAATAAAAATCAAACGAAATATAAAAGATAACAAAATAAAATTTGATTTGAATGTGCATGATATGGACAAAGTATCCAACCTAGCATATAAACTAAACATTACATCTTTCCCTCCCATAACTATCAAGGATGGCTCATTCTGATAGATTATGATATAATGCTTGATCTGGTAATCAATGGTCATCCACTTTAGGTCATAGGAAAAAGAGGGCTACAAAGTCTTGCAACCATTAGATAAGCGAATTTACTGAAATGCGGACCAATTTAATGAGAAAAGACATAAAAACAATGATAATCGCCTTTGATAGTCAAGATGTGATTAAAGGCATAAAACAACAATAAATATTAGTAAAGTGTAAGGAAATAAGAGGCAAGGTTTACGGTTTTGAGTCTCTCATAGATGGTTGGGATGTGTTAGAAGAGGGTTTATTTTGAGGCTCTTCATCACCCCCATGGTCAGACAGTTGCACATCCTCATGCTCTACTCCCTCAAAAGCTTGACCCAAATGGTCAAGATTCTTCTCACTCTCAACTATTTCCTCTAGAAAACCCGGACCAAGCTTTGGGCATGGGTATTGCTTGTGTGAGATCCATGGCTAACTTACAAATATTTGATCCTTATAGTATTCTAAGACTATATTGCTTCGTTCACAAAAACAGAAAGAAAGGCAGACACAACTTTCTGATGATTTTCCACCCCTAATTTATTGGCACAAGGAACTCCTGTTACTCATTTTGGATAAAGCTACAGAGAACAACACTCTGATTTATAGTGTAGGTTGGTGCAATCACTCCATTTTTGGATTTTTTTTTCTTTTTTTCTTTTTCCCAATGAAAGAACGAAGCAAGCTCTCAATGATGTAGATCCATGGTTATGATGTTTTGGCATATGGTCATTTTTTTATTTTTCAAACTTTCGGATTGATTTGGATGATTTCGATTTGCATTTTGGCATTGATCTACCTGGTCATTTAATTCTTTTATGGTATTCTCGAAAACATAAGAAATATTGGAATTTCCAAAAATGTCTTATAAATAGGTTGACACATGCGCTTTTTTAAAATGACTTGGCCAACCAACTATTCTAAATATCTCAACTGTAGAGACACTAAGTTCACCAACCACCGACTCTAAATATCTCAACCATAGCAACAGTGAGTTCACAATGGGACAAAACCATTCTCTATGCTGGTTTGGTTTTGGTTTTTTAATTTTCATATAGTTATATTATATTAAATTAACAATTGTATTGAGAGGTGTAAAGCAACGTTACAACGTCGACATCAATGTCACTTTACAGTGCGCACAATGCCATGTGGAAGGGAATGATTTTTTTACTTTTTCATTTCATAACCATTCTATTAATTCTAATCAAAGGGGATTGTATTGTTGAGTTTAATGGATGGACTATTAGAACTATCCTCATCACTTGCTTTCTTATACGTCTAGATATTGTTGAAACATGCCAGCTCCAATAATGGTTTCGGAAAATAGGTTTCAATGCATCCTCGTTTTCACTAAGTCAAAAAGACACATGTGTATTTAGTAAGCCCCTCAAAACGAAAATAGTCTATGAAATTGTTGCAATGTCTCGCTTCGAGAAAGCTATGTGGGTTTTCATCGGTGCTGCTACTACGACAATTAACATGGAATGTTTTTACTTCCTTGCATGCCTATTCAATGCAAAAAGAAGCGGGTATGGGCCTGGGCATACAAAAGTCCATGCTTATTCAATGTAAAAGAGGTGCCATGGGCATACCACTGGAAGACGTGAGTTGGAGAGAAAGACAAAGATGTGGGATATATTTCCTAACAATATGGCTTTCTACAACAACATTGAGTTAGCATTAGCCAACTTGGATCTCAATGAACCAATGCTACAACCAATCACTTTTAATGATGGTGATCCTCTTTGAGGGGTCATCCTCAACACCACTAGATGCAAGTACTGGATAGGATATAGAGGGGGAAGAGGATGGAGTAGAGTGCAATAGCAATGGCGGTGATCTTGATGATTTTGACATTGAGGAGGACAACAAATGAATTCTGAGATTTTCCATCTAGGTTCTAGTATCTGCCCTATTTTGTGTTTTTCCATTGGTATTGTCATCTATAGTATCAGCAGAATATATTCCATACATTTTGATTTGATGACATCAAATAACTCAATGAGAAGGCTGCAATTTAAGGTTTTAGTTTCAACTGTGTTTTAATGTGTAATTGAGTTGTATATAATATTTTGTGGGTGCCTCTTAAATTTTTTGGATCTGTATGGTCTATATTTTTTGTATCTATATATATATATATATATTATATATATATATATATATATATATATTAATGTTGTGCAGCTCACATGTCAAGTGTCAAAATGTCCCATGTTGGACGTTCATATCCATATGTCCTGTGTATCTTGTCTCCCAGTCTTATGTGACTTAATTGATGAACTATTAACTTGGCTAGACAAGGTAGGATAATGTAATTAGTCTTATTGGAAAAAAAATAATGGTTTCTTTAGTTGGTGAGGCAATGAAATTTTTTATCCCCTTCCTTAGACTCACATGTTAAAGAAAAATGCTACTCAGAAATTGACCTTATTTCTCTTCATTTTATTATATTTACAGAGACACATGCAACCTATTCTTAATTAAAATTATCTTGATCTTATTTCTCTTGATTCTATTATATTTACAGAGACACATGCATCCTATTCGTCATGGAATTATCTAGAATCCAATTAGCTCCTAAGCTCCAATAACTTATCACATCGGAGGGCTAATTAGAGGTACAAGCATAGTCTCCTCGTATTCGTTGTAAATTTGGGCTTGGTATAATGATGCATGAGTTGTATTTTCCTTCAAATCACCATGAGTCCAATTCTATGGTTTTAGACCACTTGAGTTGTGACAATTTTTTTAGTACATTTGGGGATTCTTCCATATGATTAACTACATTATTACCAGGAATTTATGATGTAGCTGACATCAGGTCATGTTATTAAAAGACATTGGTTTAAAATCCATGTTATTAAAAGGCATTGGTTTGAACTCCCCATTGGCTAATTATCCAAACTCATTAATAGATATTGAACACATTAATTGACAAATGCACCACCTTCAATGTGGATATGTTTAACTATACTATTACCAAAAAAGCTAGGGCTTAGCTGCAATCAAATCATACTTTTGCCAGACATTCGTTTGAACATACATTCATTTGAACACCCAAGTCCTAAAAGATCCAAACTCATTAATAGTAATAAAATACATTGGTCGGAAACCAAACTACCATGCGTATCGATATGAATCACGCAAGGGTTGGTGCAAACCTGTCAAACCATGATACGAATTGGGGGACCTAAGAAGTACAGAGTTGTGTTCGAGCAAACTCATTCAGATTCACCAGCTCAAAAGTCAAAAACCAAAATGAACTAAAGAAATATTTTCTAGTTGTATAAGGCTAAGCAAAGCTTTGAAACATACCTGGTATGTTTGGGTCCTAGAGCTATGATTCCATATAATATATTACTCAATACCACATTATGGTCTATTCCATTAAAGCATAAAAAAATGTTGAGGAAGGAATATGCCAAATTTCTTATGCAAAACGTTGTTTGCCCTGTGATGGATTTTGGTTTCATGGATCATTTACCTCTAAGATTGGATGGATTCGTTGATATTGGTTGGGAGTGCTTGGCCTGCAAATAGGCTTTGATTATTCTTTATCATCTTAAAGGTTTTCTATGCTTCCATCTTGCTTCATTAGCTCAAGTAGTTGTTGAAATATTGCATGCTTCTGCATACCACACAGAGGATGATTTTGTTGTTGTAACTAAAACAAACTCGCTAAGATAGTTGCATGAAAAAATCGAAGTGGGTACACTAAAACCGCATTTGGGCATTTGAAAAAAAACCTTAGTAGCAAGGAAAATGGAAGTGCGTACAATGAACTCACAATTGGGTGTTCGAGAAAACACTTAGGGGAATGCCCAATACCTTTCCTAGGGTTTTGAATATGATGGGCCCCAATTTTGGATTGGGGAAGATGACGTCCTAAAGAGCTAAGGATGACTTGTAGAGCCATGGAATCCATGAGATTGGCTTTCATATAACCTAATACGATGAAATTGAGAGAATGATCAAATGCTCCCCAAATGAGGGAATTCCTGCATTGGAGATAAGAGAGCCCAAGGGCTGAAGTAGAGTTGTTGAGAGATTTATCACTAAGATTGAAATCCCACCTTGTGGCAAGAATTTTAGCGGGGGTCAGGCTATGAAGCCTTCAATGGAGTGGTGGTGGTGGTGGCCAATGTAGGCTCCTCCATGGGTGTCTCAGATGGATTATTGGTAAAGAATTGCATCATTAGGTGCACAGTAAACTGTAATGGGTTTGTCTTTGCAGCTATCACATAGATTGGATTGTACATGCTTCCTAGACAGGGCATTGGTAAAATTGGCATGGTGATCACATGGCAGGAAGAGCTTGGAAAAGTTGGCTCAACAGTAAATAACTACATTCACTTCACCAAAGTAGTCAAAGGGGAGAGGAGCAATCACAAGGGAGAGGAGCCTTGACAGGTGCACCCTCATCCATAGCAGTAATAGAACCCTACACCTATAGAAGAAGTAGCTTCAAGGCTCCATATGGAATTTAGAAATATTTTCAACTCTATATTTTTGTATATGAAGATGTTCATGAGATGGGGTGATCCATTTTAGGATTTGCTCATCTATGGGGTTTTTCAATGTAGAGAATTTAGTGGCTAACTGAATTTCCATTGAAGAATTATGTGGATAAGTGGGTTGTAAGAGACAGAGTGGTAACATTACATGTTGCGGGAAGCACGAGAACATGTGTTTGGTTGATGAATGAGTGTTATGAGTGTTGGGAAAATGGAAAAGGAAGATCACTGCCTTGTTTATAATGATGGACACAAAGGCGTTGCAACAAGTTGGGATGGTTGTGATGTTAGTCCCTGTGATGTAGTTGGAAAATGGTGACAAGTACTGTAACATGTTAAATTTTGATTGTAGTGAGGCAGACGAATATGAAGATCTGCTATTGGTTGGGGTGAACAATTTCTAACCACTCAAACCCATAATGAAACGCCTATCAATGTAAATATGGTAATTAATTATAAAGCTTTTTATTTCTAATGATATGAAGATTAATTTGATTATGACTTTTTTTCTAAAAATAAGATAAATTAAATTTTGTATTAATATTTTTTTAATATTGTTTTATTTTAAAAATTTATAATTAAATTGTAATTATAAGTCTTTATAGTTTGAATAGGTTTACTAGTTAAACATTGTGTTTTCTTTTCATAGATTTTAGGCTTGTTTTGAGAAGGAAAAGTGATCTATATTTCTATAGAGTTAAACACTGTGCTTTCTTTTTATCGATTTTAGACTTGTTTTGGAAAGACAAAATGATCTATATTTCTATAGATTTGGAACAAATAAAATCCTTATTTAGAAGCAACAAGGCCTTTATCTCCATAAACTTTAACAGTCAAATAATCACACAAAAACAAAACATCTAATATATTATTTTAATATTAATAAGGATTTGATTTGATTCCAAATGTATAGAAATATAGATCATTTTGTCTTTCCATATATATATATTTTGTGAATGTAGGAATACAAAAATGATTATACTACCTCAACAACGTTAAAATTAAATTTTTATGCTGCAGCCTTACAAGTTATAAACTTAATATGCTGCATTACCTATATATTCTTTACTTCTCCGGGGGAGATGACGTGCATGTTGAAATTTATAATTTGATTCACACTGAACCAGAGTAATACCTGTACTCGCTAGTGCCACCTCCAAATGGTCAACGAACTTTGGTGCACACATTAAATGCCGTGCACATGTTATGAGCATGGAATGTAGTTTTATATACAGTTTCACATTTATATTAAATGTCGTGCACATGTTGCGAACATGGTATCTAGTTTTATACACAGTTTCACTTTTATATAGGTACCATGATCACAGATATTTAATTCTTTTTCAATTGTCATGGCTACATACGTGAAAATTTAGGATGTTTTTCAGGTGTATTTTTAATCAATTTGTAAATATAGTATAATGTATTTAGTCGACAGTTACAAAATTAGTTATAAAAGTAAAGTATAAAGGATAATTCATTGAATTAAATAATAGTAAAAATGCAGGATAGAAATGATTGAATTAAATGTTTGTAAAGGTAACAAAGTTTCCCAGTGCTCTAAAGAAGTATAAAATAGATTTATTTCATTAATTCAATACCTAACATTTTAGAAAAGAGATTTGTTTCATTAATTCATTACTTAACATTTTAGAATGACAAATATGAAGGATAATATTTTCACATAAACATGTTATTTTCTAGCAAAACAAATATCTTTTAAGGTAATGATAATGTGCAATTACAAAAGCAATTCATATAGAAAAAAAAATTACATGGTATACAATAACTTGATGTTTAGATTTTACATGGACACATTTTCACATAAATATGTTATTTTTTTAGTAAAACAAATATCTCTCTAGGTAATGATAATATGCAATTACAAAAGCAATTTATATAAAAAAAGAATCACATGGTATACAATAACTTGATGTTTAGATCTTATATGGACATATGAAAGGAAAGTTTTGATGAGAAAAATATGTTCATTAACTAATATTCTTTTAGCAAAACTAGTTAGGAATTATTAATGATGAGTGTTTATGAATAAATATAGAACAAGGAACAACATCTATGCCTAAATTATTATTTAACATATGGTTCATCACTGTGTTGGCAAGCATGTCAACTTTTGTGTGAAACACGTGGCCTTTGAACACAACTTAATAAATATTATCATTTCTTATGCATTATTACTCTGCATTCAATTTCATTGTAGATATACTTTTAAATAAGAATAGTGTAGGTTTTAACATCGTACAGAAATTACCTGCATACAAATTCTAAAACACAAAAAATAAACAATGCGAGAGCATAACACATATACACATAGATTTTCCCTGGACCACAAAACCGGGACTACCAGCTTGATTTTTCATTATGTTCCTTTCAATGTTACAATACATATTTATACATGCCGAAGCATCCAATACCATGGACCGAAAACCATCGCGTCTAAACCATGTGTGAAAACCTGCACAAAAACCATAGGTAGGTCTGCCCAACCTAATATAGGGTCCAAAAAAAATTCCCCAAGGTGCTGCCCACGACGCGGGTAGAGGGGGGCTAACCGCCCCCCTCAAAAACCCTGTTGCGCAGTTTACGTAACGAAGGGGGGCCTCCTCCCCCCCCCACCCCCACCCCTCTAACCCCCAAGTTAACTACATAGGCTACTCATGGAAAGAATATAACACAACCCAACATTCTCCCACTTGTTGTTTTCTTTCCACAAGGGGCCACATGAGAGCTTAGTCATTTATCCACCCCTGAAATGCCCATTGTTTCTCTACACCATGAGAACTTCTCAAAGCTCATAGATTTTGTCAATGCATTTGTAGTATTCTTCAAAGTGTCCACCTTTACCAGCAACACCTTTTTGTCTTCTATCATATCCCTCACAAAGTGATACTAAACATCAATGTGCTTTGTCTTTGAATGATAAGCAGGGTCCTTTGCTAAGAAAATTGCACTTTGGCTGTCACAGCGTATCCTTATAGCTTCCTGTACTAACCCCATACTTGAACACAATCTCTGCAACCAAATTGCTTCCTTGCTTGCATTAGTGGCTACCATGTATTCTGCCTCTGTAGTTGATAATTCCACTATAGTTTGTTTCTTACTCATCCAATTGAATACACCTCCAAATAGGTTAAACACATACCCACTTGTAGATCTTCTCTGATCTAGATCTCCAGCCTAGTCTGCATCAACAAAGCCACGAATATCAAAAACTCTGTCCAATCCTGGTCTTCCTTGGCAGCACAAACTATAATCACTAGAGCCACACAAATACCTGAAAACCTGCTTCACTGTTGTCCAATGCTCCTTTTCCGGTTTTGACATAAACCTGTTCAATACTCCCACTGCATGTGCAATGTCTAGTCTAGTACAAACCATCACATACATCAGGCTACTGACTACACTTGCATATGGAAGATGAGGCATGTCATCTTCCTCTTCTTATGTATTAGGACACTGTTCAACAGATAACTTTACACCTACAAGAATCAGAAACTTCACTGGTTTACTATCCTGCATATTAAATCCTGCATATTAAACCTCTACAATGTTTTCTCGACATACTTCCTCTAGTTTAACCAAAGCTTCCTCTTTGCCCAGTCTCTTTTAATTTCCATGCCCAAAATATAGTTTGCAGCACCAAGATCTTTCATGTCGAATTTGGAGAACAATTGGGTCTTCAAATCCTGGATAAGTTCTTTGTCATTTCCAACCAACAACATATCATCCACATACTTGCCAATTAATTTAAAATACACACAGTGATGTGCTTTGCTTATGGTGAAGCCAATTCCCCGTGTAAATGTATCAAATTTATGATACCACATCCCTGGTGACGGTTTTAACCCATACATAGACTTCTTTAACTTGCATACTAGTTCTTTTTTACCCTTCACCACAAAGCCTTCAGGTTTCTTCATGAAGATCTCTTCTTCTAGATCCCCGTGAAGAAATGTCGTCTTCACATCCATCTGTTCTACCTAAATATCAAAAGCAACAACAACAGATAAAAGTAATCTAATAGAAGCTATGTTGGAAACATGAGAACAAATATCACCAAAATTAATTCCTGGCACCTGGGAATAACCTTTTGCTACCAACCGAGCTTTGTATTACTCCACCTTTCCTTCTGCATTTGTCTTCTTCTTGAACACCCATTTGCTGTCGATCTGTTTCCTTCCAGCCATCAACTCCACCACATCCCATGCCTCATTTTTGTTCAAAGATTCCATTTCATCAACCATAGCCTCTTTCCAGAGTTTGCCATCCTCTGAATCTACTCCTTCCTTCATAGTTTCGGGGATCATCGTCAGTAATAGATAAAGAAAAATTTAAATAGAAAGAAGATGGACTATACCTTTCTAGTTGCCTTCTTTCTTGAACTGATCTTCTCACACCTGGAGTTTTTGGATTTTCATCTTCTAATTCCTCCTCTGCTATAGAGTCCGATTCTTCCTCCTTAAGCTTAAACTCTATCTTCTCAGGTTCCTTTGGTTGGACTTCATGTTTAATAACATCTTTCACCTTTATGAACACCACATCTTAGCTGTGCACAACCTTCCTTGTTACCAGCTTCCAAAGCTTATAACTCTTTAAACCATCCTTATACCCAATAAAGATGCACTTTTCAGATTTACTATCCAACTTGGTTATTTTCTCTTTTGGAACATGTACATATGCATCACATCCAAATACCCTCAGATGTGAAAGAGAGGGTTTCTTACCAATCCATACCTCTTATGGGGTCTTATCCTCCAAAGCTGATGAAGGTGATCAGTTGGCCAGGTAACATGCTGTCTCCATCGCCTCTACCTAGAATTCCTGTCCTAACCCGACACTATTGAGCATGATTCTTGCCCTTTCCATCAACGTCTTGTTCATTCTTTCTGCAACTCCATTTTTCTCAGGTGTGTATAGAGTAGTCTTCTGCCATGCTATACCACACTTCTTATAGAATTCTTCAAATTCCTTACCGCAAAACTCTCCACCGTTATCTGTCCTCAACACCTTTATCTTCTTCTTTGTCTCGTTTTCCACCAGAGCTTTAAATTCTTTAAACCTGTCAAAGACTTCAGATTTTTTCTCAAGGAAATATATCCATGTATTCCTTGAGAAGTCATTTATAAATGACACATAGTACACAAACTCACCCAGTGATGGAACCTTCACAGATTCAAACACATCATTGTGCACAAGTTCTAATGTTTTTTTCGTCCTCTTACCACCAGAGGGGAAACTCACCCGATTATGCTTCCCATATACATAATTTTCATAAAAATAAAAAATCTAGAGAGCTATTACTAATACCTTCTACCATACCTTTACCATGAAGTATTCGAAGGCCCTTATCTTTAATATGTCCAAGCCTTTGATGCCACAACATGGTATTCTCTCCAGAGACCACTAGATTTTTTGCTCTGCTTTCAGGAACCATAGAACTGTTGCACCCATCAACAATAGTGCTACCTTGCAGCTTGCAGAGAGTTCTAATCCGAACTCCCTACATCAATACCAGTGCTCCCCGAACCATCTTGCAGGTATCCTTCTCGAACACTGTTTTTACACCTGCATCAACCATCTTGCTTATGGAAATTAGATTTCTAGCCAATGTAAGAATATGCAGAACACCCGGAAGTGTTCTAACCCTTCCACCTTGCAACTTCAACTTTACTTTTCCACGACCAACAATTCTAGTCTTCTTGTGATGCCCCAAGAAGACATCACCACCATAATATTTCTCATACTCGCAGAACCACTCTCTATGGGCCTGGGAGTGAAGTGAAAGGATTCACCTAAGTCAATCAACCATGCCTCATGATCTACATGTGTACTTGAAAAATCCAAGTACACATCCCCACCTTCATCTGAGGTGGTTTTCGCCTTGTAGAAGGAGCATCATTAGATCCCTTTCCTTTGTCAGGAGCTTTAGATTGATAGTCCCTTTTGTAGTGTCCTTCCTTTCCACATTTCCAACAAACCACCTTTACAAGTTTTCTTGGAGATTTAGATATCCCTCTAGATTTAGATCTCGCAATCGATGACTTATTTTTGTTTTTGTTCTGGGACCGTCCTCGTACAAACAAGGCATCACCATTCTAGCTCTCCATATTTTTTCGTCTCATCTCCTTTGTCAGCAAAGATGAGACTATTTCATCACACTGCAAGGCAGTTGCATTGTTACCTATTACAATAACCAGACTATCCCACGAATTTGGTAGAGAACATAACAAACTAATGCACTTATCTTCATCTGAAATTTTAATATCAATAGATAATAACTAACTTACCACAATATTAAATGCGTTCAGATGTTCTGTCACCGAGTCTCCATCTTTCATCCTCAGGTTATACAACTTTTTCCGTAGGAACAACTTATTCACCAGAGACTTAGATTGGTACAAAGTCCCTAACTTGTCCCACAAATCCTTCGTCATAGCTTCCCCTGATACATTCAGCAATACTGAATCTGAGACACACAATCATATTGTGCTCTTAGCCTTCCGATCAAACTTCTTCCATTCTTCATCGGACACTCACATTGGTTTAGTACTCGGATCTACCGTGATCCAATGATATTTAGCCACCAAAAGATCCTCCATCTTGAGTTTCCACAACTCAAAACTCTCACCATTAAATTTCTCAATCTCTATTTTTCCACTCCTTGCCATCTTCTTTCACCACCAGAATGGATCCTGCAGATTTCCCACTGAACAGGGTCTACCACAGGCCCGAACGAAACCCCTTAACAATAAAGGTGTCCCCTTGAAGCCAAAACATCTCTGATACCAAATGTAGGTTTTAACCCCATACAAAAATTACCTCCATATGAATTCTAAAACACAAAAAATAAACAATGTGAGAGCATAACACATAAAACACATATACACAGAGATTTTCCATAAATCCCAAAACTGGGACTACCAACTTGATTTCTCATTATGTTCCTTTTAATGTTACAATACATATTTATACATGCCGAAGCATCTAATACCATGGACCGAAATCCATCGCATCCAAAACCGTGTGCGAAAACCATGCACAAAACCATAGGTAGGTACGCCCAACCTAATATAGGGTCCAAAAAAAATTTCCCCGAGGCACTGCCCCAGACCCCATAGAGGGGGCTAACCACCCCTTCAAACCCCTCGCTGCACATTCGGTGCAACAAAGGGGGGGCTTCTCCCCCTCTCTAACCCCCGGTTAACTACGTAGGCTAGTCGTGGAAAGAATATAACACAACCCAACAAATAGGGATAAATATTTTCTCTTATAACACATAACTCATGTTATTAAAAAAAAGGGGAGAATTCAAAAGAGAGTTGTTGATTGTGATTATAATTAATTACATAAATAATGACACTACAATTATATTTATTCCCTATTATGTAAATGTGTTTATAGAAAATTTCCTTGTAATATCCAATCATTAAACTTAGAGAAGTTAGGGCATTATGGAAAACATAATGGCAACCAAAAATTTAAAAAACTACTAACATTGTTCAAGATTATATTTAAGAGGGTGATGTCAATGTAGCTATTATAATCTTAGAATTAACTTTAATTATTCCAATGTTGAATGTTTTAGTTTTGGAAACTAGAAATGAAAATAGGGTTAGTAGAATTCCTAGTTAAACTAGTTGTCGTAATCTTGTTAATACATTATGACATATATTATAGCTAACACACACACACACACACACACACACACACACACACACACACACACACACACACATATATATATATAAGTCATGTTCCACAAAGCTAATGGATCTTTCATTTTCTAGGTAATAATATTTGGGGGAAACTCTCGAGTGGTTCCTTTCATTTCAATAATGTTACCCATGGTGTTGGTGCACTAATATGACTATTAAAAGCAATCTTAATACCTACATTAATTATCAACCTAGGGTAAGTTTGTTTATTTCAAGAGTGTTCAACATTGTCTATGCAAGTGAATTCAGAGGCTAATTCAGAATGAAATGATTTCGAATTATTGCAATAATTAATATCTAATTCTCAAAGTTCAATCCAAAACAAATCTGAAGGAAAAACTTAAAGATTTTTCAAATCTATTTTAATCTATAGTGCAGAAAAGTGAATCTGAATGCAAGTATGCTAAAGGAATCACTCTTAGCAGATTTACTAACTAGCATTGACAATAATTCATTCAGCAAGAAGGAAAACTACAACAAATAAACAAGAAGCAACTATTCAAGCTTTTAATTGAAAGTAAAAATTGTAAACTCAAGATATCTAATAACACTACTCAGAAGGAGCACCAATCAAATACTTTAACTAATATTATAAATTCATCAAAGACTAACACGCAGATGTAAACATAGCAAGATCTGGAATCTACTTTGAATGGTAAAGGTAAATCATAAAGATCAATACTTACAACAATCAAAATAATTCTAGTTTCATGAAATAACAAGAATAAACAATTGCAAGAGTAAAAAGAAATAAGTATGGCACAAGCAAAGCAGTAAATCCCCTAGCAACCAGGCCCAAAGTCTCTAGAAGTCATTGTCGAAAGAAACTCAAAATGTGATTACAAGTAAAACACGATCTTTCTAATTAAATACAATAATAAAGATACCACATCACCGTAGTGAGAATAATCCGTGTCAAAAATGAAAGTTACGATCTCTCCATTCCTAGCTATCTTGATCTATTTCACCTATCAACTTTATATAATCTATGAGAGACAAATGGATAGGAACAAATCCTCAAGATTAGGAGATCTTAAGGATTTCGCAACTGACAACCAGATTTTATTACAAAATAAACTCAATTCTCCTATTCTTCCACTAGCCTTCATGAGCGAGACATTGTCCTTTTCCTTTTCTTGGTTGTTGTTGTTCCATCGTTTGAACAACAATTGTTCAATTCATAGTTCTGCATATAAAAATAACGAAGGTGAGCTTTCATACCCAAAATTACACAATTCATTAATGATTGATTTTATTTAGCTTCTATAATCGTTTCTTCTAAATTATTTTCTAAAATGAATGATTAATTAAGCTAATGTGAGGATAAAAAACACCTTTTCTATGGCCCAACATACTCCTCTGCTTACCTTTTTCCATGTCCTCATGCAATAAGATGATTGAGGTGTAGTTGTGTCAAAGAATAGACACGATAAACTTCTTCCTTATATAGCCTAAAACCATTTTTTTGTTTAATTATTTCAAAAGCCTAGTTTGTACGCTACTTTGACAAATCACAATCACAATAATACCCTTTAGGGGGGTACCAAATAATAGGACATCTGTAACGACATCCTCTCCAGGTAGGACCCATGCCTAGGACTATATTGTTGTACATGTTTAGACAAACAACAACAACTTTAAAGTTTATGTACCCACATGGCTCCTGGTTTTTTATATTGTTAGTGGAAACTTCCCATCTTTTCCTTGCTATCAACAAAGATTCCTTCTTCATGTCCTGAAAATATTCCCTTTATGCCTATGTAATATATGTACGGAGTGGTCCCAATTTAGCCACGGCTCCCTCTTGTTGCATAAACCTTTTATGTTGGATGAAAAGATGTAAGGGTTTTGTGGGTTCTCCTTTGACCCATAAATCTACACCATGTTCCCTTTCTAAAAAAATTTATAGGCTTTAGCCCATTTAACCTTATTGGAAGAAAAAGAGAGGAAAGCTTGTAATTCAATGTCACCAATGAAGGGGCTAGGATTACTATCACGTTCATCCTCCAAGAAAAAATTGTACAGGTATAATTCGCATAGAAGGCAGTGTACTTGCTCATTTTGTTCCTTACAACATTGGACGAATTCTGAAGTGGTCTTGAATTCTGCTAGCTTACTAGCCCTGGCTGCTTTAACTTTCAGCAATAGGTACTTTTCCAACAAGAATAACTCATAATTAGTGGCAAGTGACCAGCAAGAGAAAGCATCAAAGTAAAGAGAAAAAACAATTTCAGTTTGTTCCATGGCATTCTGAAGCTAGGCTTGTGCTTTCTCTAATTTCTTCTGCTCATATTTGAAGCTGGCAAAAGTCTCGTCTTTTGTTCCAGTATGTTCATCGTATTTCTTCCTCAACTCTTGGTGTATCTGTAATGGTACTACTTCTTTCTTGTGTTGAGGCAACTCCTATTGGGTTTTTGTTAATTCATTATGCAATTTCAGAATAATGACTTCTTTTGCCAGAGGAACATAGTGAGGTGTTTCCTATGTCTCAGTTTCATTATCATGTGTTATCACTAAATTAGTTTGAACATCAACTTCGGTTTTTTCTTGGGGCATACATCAACCTACTTGTGCATTCTCCTCAAAATCGGTTTGAACAACAACATCTGTGGTAGGAAAGTCCATTTGGGTCTCCATTGAACAAACACAAGTAATTTCAGTCTGAGTCTCAATATCCTCCAAAGGACATTGTTCTGTTTGGGTCCCCATAGTTTCTAAATCCACTTTCAGTTTCCAGGCCTTATTTGCTTCTTTTAACCATTCTCTCAATTGTTTGACTATTTTCTTCAGTTTCCTATATTTCTTAATCCACTTCCTTAATCTGGCCTTGTACGGTTTTTTCTTCTTCGTGGGGTTTTCGATTGGAGATGGCACAGTTGCATTTATTTCAGTTTCATGAGGAGTTGTGCCAATATCAAGGTTATGTTCCAATGGAACAATATCTCCTGATTTATTTTTGTCTTTAAGGTCTTCTTCTACATGGGCTTCTTTCTCAGGGGACTCCAATGGAACAATATCTCCTGATTTATTTTCATCTTCAAGGTTTTCTTCAGCACAAACTTCTTTCTCAGAGGACTCATTCATAGAGGGAAATGATTCCCTTTGATCCTCAAAATCATCAGCAGATGGTAAAATTTCAATATGGCCAAAACTGTCACCAAAGGCGAACTGGTTAAGGGAATGATTTTATCCTACAAATTTTCTAGATGGATCCCTTTTTACACAGTATATACCTAAATTCTCCAATACTCAAGCCATTTCTTCCTCATATTCCTGTAGAAAATCATCTTGCGGTCTTAGAGAGGGAATATGAGACGTCCCTGCTTCTTATATTGGAATTGGGGTGTGCTGCTGTGAATTTATTCTTGTAGAACACCTACATTCTATTAGGCCAGAGGCCAAAGAAGGATTCCTTCTCTTTTTTACCTCTTCTGGACTTATTACCTCTACTCTCTGTTGTTCAATATCTATGTTATCAATGTTTCTATCATCTATCCCCGTCTGTGCATCTGGGTTTTCTTCTAATGGAGTTAAGGCAGGATTTACAAATTTATCCAAGATAATTGTTGTTGGGCTAATCCATGAATAATAATTAACTTAATCAAACCATGATGGCCGGAGAAAGAATGTGGATCTTTAGCCTTCCTAACCCGACTAGCAATGTCATGCAATAAGGAATTTAAAAATAATGGAAAATTAATCGTAGTTTTCTGCTTAAGAATGGCTAACAATTTGAGTTGTTGAGGTTTTACCACATCTCGACATCTGTCACAAGTGATGTACCTCTGAACAATGGTCGCCAATTCCTGCCATGGTTTCTTTAAAGATGTGGGGTGAATCCCTTTGCCTTTGCATACTAATTGTTCATCTAGGTCTTGGAATACCTCAACTGCGTCATGCAGGAGAACATGCTTATCAGTCCATTTTGTGCCTTGTGTTGGAAGTCCAAAGACTTCAGCGATCATTGCTTCAAAAACTGTTATATTTTTTTCCTTCACTGTTGTGCATCCATCCTGTAGATTTTGCAAGAATTCAAGTGTAATTTCATTATGGAATTCTTATAATTTGGCTAGGTACTGGAGCTAGTCGGCGCTCTCAAGAATTTTGCGAGCCTCTTATGTTACTCAGAGTACTTTAGGTTCACTACGGACAACTTTTTCTCCCATGGTTTTTATGTCTTAGTAGCCCAACTTCGCACTTTTGCATGCTCTTTCTCACAATTTTTCTCAGTTTGGAACAACACAATAAACTGTATACAAAACTTTAAAGTTGTTATTAAAAGAGAAATGATGTTGTTTTAAAGTTGTTATTAAAAGGAAATGATGTTGTTTGTCACATCAGTAGTTTTTGGCGCGGCTTGATAATTATTACACATGTTATCCCATAATGCATACCTTCCCCCCTCCAATTAGAAAAGGGCATCCATGACCATAAAGCATAGGAAAAAGGGAAAGGACATTGGGGATTCATAAATGTGGCAAGACAATAGCTAGGGCGGAGTAAATACGACAAAAAACAGTCAGAGCAGTACAAATCACGCATATGGGAAATGACCGCAAAAGGAATAAAACAGAGAATTGATCATAATAAGAGACGTTTCCTTAGGTGGAAAAATATATGACGAAACCATGATAGGTGATATATAATAACCATCGTTGGTATCAATTGATCAGATAGTATTGATATAATTCATATAAAAGTATAGTTTGCCATGCATATTTGTTAATATAGCTATAAACATCGTTCAAATGGTAAATTTACCTTTAGAAATGAATCAATAGGAAATAATGGGATAAATAATAATTGGCAATGTAACATAGAACTTCAATACTACAAGTAGAGCCACTGCTGGCAACAGACATTCATAGCCTCGATAGGGTTGCTTTATAACCCAAAAAAGAGCCAGAATCCTCCTTTGAGTATTTAGATGGTTGTTTATTGCTATAAAGAGATCACTATGCTGGAATGGTAACCAGATAATCATAGTGCCATTCACCAGGATATAAAAAAGTGATCAGGTTGGCTCGTGATGAGACCACCTATCCTTCTGACAGTTTTGACTATCTAGAAGGCCATTACCCTGGTGTGGTGGCCATAATGGAATGTCACTTGTTACATCCTTATGATCATGGTAGGATGGCTCTTAATGAGGTCCCCTATCCTCTTTAAGAAGATTTGCATTGTATTTCCATATTTTTATTGTAAAGGGAGGGGGGCTCATTTACTCCTTAAGAGCTAGGGATGATGTGAGAAGTAAAAAATTCTAATGAAAGTTATGCTTTTATTCTTATATCATCATACCAGAGGGAATTATCAATTGAAAGTGTAAACAATAAACGAGCATGGTATTAAGATAGTGAATCATTTTATGGTATGGCCAAAGAGAAGATATTCATCCAGTCATTATATAGATGAACCAGGTCAGTTTTAGAATAAAGATAATGATCAAAGGTTTTACAAGTCATAATGGTACTAATATTATTGTTTTTCCTTTATCTTGGGTACAAATTCCAAATCCAAAAAGATGGTTTTGATAGGAAATCATGGAAGTGAAAAATGGTTGCATGATTAAAATTGAACGGAAATTGTGTGGTTATTGGAACAACAATTATTGATCACAAGAAAAAGGAATCCCAACTATTCTTTCTACCGAACAACAGCTATTCAAATGACTGAACAATAGTTTTTCAATTGATTGAACATCAATTATTGATTATAAGAAATAGAAATCATGGTTGTTCATTCTACCGAACAATAGTTGTTCAATTGACCGAACAACATTTGTTCAATTGATTGAACAATAATTATAAATACGCCAAAAAGAAATCAGAGTTGTTCGTTCTACCGAACAATGGTTGTTCAATTGATTGAACAACAATTATAAACACACCAAAAAGAAATTAGAGTTGCTCGTTCTACCGAATAACAATTGTTCAATTAGTTGAACATCAGTTGTTCAATTGATTGAACAACAATTATGAACACACCAAAAATAATCGGAGCTGTTCGTTGTATCGAACAACATCTGTTCAATTGACTGAACAACATTTGTTCAATTGATTGAACAACAGTTGTTCAGTTGATTGAACAACAGTTGTTCAGTTGATTGAACAACAGTTGTTCAATTGATTGAACAATAATTATTAACACACACAAAAAAAAAGAGAAATCCCCGTATTTACATAGTGATGCCTATCTAAAATAAATCACAACCAACTGAGAGAAAAATATATACATTATTTACAGCTGAAGAGAGAAGTTTTTATGAGAGTAAAATTGTCGGGTCATTACTCCCTGCAACTAAAATTTGCATAGTGGGATCATCATGTACCTGTTGGCAAAAGGACTCTTTTGTGAGTGGTTTATGATAAAGATATACTCGATTTCCATTCACCCGGAAAGAATGGCTAGACTCATCAACGGTGGTTAGAGTGAGAGTGTCATTGTTTTGCACCTCTTGAATTTCATATGGGCCAAGCCACCTTATCTGTAACTTACCCGAAAAGTCTTGAAATCTGGAATCATAGAGGAGCACCCAGTCTCCTTTCTGAAACGTATTCTTTTTAATAAGACTATCGTGCCACTTAGGCCTTTCCTGATGAATAATTGCAGTGCGTTGTAGAGCAAGTAGTCGAGCTTCATCCAATTCATTTATTTGTTGAAGTCATTTAGTTTGGGCCTCTGTTAGATCCAGCCACACTTCCTAGGCTGTTCTGAGAGTCTTTATTTCAAATTCAATAGGAAATATGGGTTCTTTTCCAAATACAAGTTGGTACGGAGAATATCCAATAGTATTGCACCAAGTTGTGAGATAATCCCACAAGGCCTCTGGTATTCTAACAACCCAGTCCCGCCGATGTGTCGAAACTGTCTTGGTCAAAATTGCTTCAATGACCTTATTAGTGCCTTCAACCTGCTCGTTCACCTATGGGTGATACATGAAATTGAATCTATGTGTGATGTGGTGGTTACGTAGAGTGGCTGTAATCTTATGTCCTACAAATTCCCCCCCCTCCATCTGTTATCAACTCCCTAGGTAAACCATACCACACAAATAACTCAAAAAGGAAATTAATTACGGTTTCTTCCATATCTCTTGGCAAAGCTATTGTTTCTACCCACTTTGTTATATAGTCTGTAGCAACCAATATGTAGGCCTTTTGGTTTGATGGCGAATGAAATGGGCCAACCAAATCCAGTGCCCATCATTCCAAAGGTTCTATTACAAATTGGGGCTGCAGTGGCATTTCATCAGATTGACCAGGAAGGCCCATCCTCTGTTAGCTATCACAAGCCTTGACATATTTCTTAGCATATTTAAAAATGGTGAGCCAATAATAGCCCATCTGTAGTACCTTATTCATAGTTTTGTGATTTGCGAAGTTTCCTCCACAAGGTTCATCATGGCAGGCCTTGAGGATGTTGTAGATTTCATCTTCATGAGTGCATCTGTGTATGCACATATCAAACCCTGTATGAAAAAGGTATCCACCAATCCAAGAAAATCATGTGCTACGCTAGACAAACTGCTTCATTTCCCTTGTTGTCAAGTGTCTGGGAAGCTTTCCTACCACCAGATAGTTTGCTTCATCTACATACCATGGCATTTTAACTGCTATGGCAAACAAATGTTCATCTGGAAACTGGTCATCCACTACTAGCAAATCATTTATCTTTGGTACCCGAGATAGAAAATCCGCAACTGGTTTTTCCTTCCCTGAACGGTCTTTAATGGTGATATCAAACTCCTGCAAAAGTAACAACCAAAAATCCACTCACCCATTTGTAATTGGTTTGTTAGCTAAGTATCCAATGGCAGAATCATCAGTATACAGAAAAACTTGATAGCCAGTTATATAACGTCTAAATTTGTTTATGGCATAAACGACAACTAAAAGTTCATTTCCTGTTAATGTATAAGTAAGTTTAGTAGCAGTAAGATTTTTGTTGATATAGTAAATAGCATAAGGCTTTTTGTCCTCCTCTTGGCCAAGGACAACACCTATGGCTGCATCTGACGTGTCTGTAGAGATATGAAAGGTAGCTCCTAGTTGGGTCCACGCAATACTGGTGTAGTCGAAACTAATTTCTTCAAATGTGTAAAATCATTGCCACATTTATCAGACCATTTAAATTCAACATTTCTCGTTAAAGCATACAAAGGCGCAACAATTTGTGATTTTTTTTTATGAACCTGTGATAGTAACCTACATATCTGAGGAAGCTACATACCTCCGTCTGAGTATAGGGTGTAGGTAGTAGGAGAACAACCTCTACCTTCACTAGATCTATCTGTATCCCAGCCGCAAAAATGTAGTGTCCTAGGATTATGCCTTCTGTGACCATCATGTGACACTTTATGTTACTTAAACATAGCCTAGTGGAGATGCATCATTCTAAAACCTTCTCTAATGTTTGTAGTGCTTGGTCAAAGTCATCCCCATATGGGGTAAAGTCATCCATGTAAAATTCAAGTCCCTCATTTATCAGATCAACAAAAATACTAAGTATGGTCCTCTGAAATGTAGTTGGGGCATTGCATAAACCAAACGGTAACACTCTATAAGAAAACATACCCCATGGGGAGGTAAAGTGTTTTTGTCTTGGTCCTCAGGGAAAATTTGGATCTAATTATAGCCGCTGAAGCTATCAAGAAAGGAAAAGAATTGATTTCCTGCTAGTGTATCAAGGACTTGATCAATAAATGGAAGAGGGAAGTGATCTTTCCACGTGGCTTTGTTAAATTCCCTATAATCCACAAAGATGTTCCACTTCCCATTTTTCTTGGGAACAACTACCAGTGGAGAGACCCACTTACTATCCGAAATGGGATAAATAAAATTCACATCCAACAATTTCTGTAGTTCTTCTTTTGCAATATCTTTGAGACGCATATTTAGTCTCCGTTGAGGTTTCTGGATAAGATGGGCATCATTTTCGGTGTAGATATGATGTGTACATATTTGTGGGTCTATGCCCTTCATGTATGGGTAGTCCCAAGCAAAAACCCCTTTATATTTTTGCAGAACTTGAATGAGATTTTCATGTTGGCCAATGTCCAGACTATCATTGATGTTTAAAATCATGTTTGGCTCAATTTCATCAGGCTTGCTGTTATGAAAGGAAGTTGTTGGGATATGCTAATCATCATTATCTTTCAAAGAGTCTTCCAAGGCTTCATTGTCAAGAATAACTTTTAACATTTGACATCTTACATTGTTCACGTTGGCTAGCTGATTAATAAAATTATTGATTACATTGTCTTTAGTCTGATTCTTTAACTCAAGTGCCTTTGCTATTGTAAGTGGTGAACGAATACTTTCTTCTAGGTATATTGGTGATTGTTTATGTATTTTCACAATGGCAAACTTGGTTTGGCAGGAGGATATAAAACAAGATTCCTTATAGTGTCTCCCTTAGCAATGGTCATGCTGCCCATACCACAACCTATATAAGCATCAGTTGTTGCCAACCAAGGTCGGCCCAAAATTGAAGTGTGCCCATCTACTCGACTTTTTGGGTTGACAACTAGAAAATCCATTGGATACTCCCATGAATCAACAAAAACAGTAATGTCCTATAAATTTCCCTCTGGTTTTACCACCAAACGGTCAGCGAGTTATAGGAGGGTGGTGGTTGGTTCCAAATTTGTGTTACCAAGTGTCTTATAAGTTTCCTTGGTTAAGATGTTAATGTTTGTGCCCAAGACAACTAGTGTGTTTGTAAAGGAGCAACCATATATTTGGACTGTAACTATGGGATTCCCTGGATCTTCATATTTTATCGTTGTTTCCCTGCCTAAAAGTAAATCAAACAAGGTCCCTAGGACATGGATAGTTGGTGAAGCTTTTATTTTCCTCACATGCTTTTTCACACATAGTTCTTTAATCGTTTTAGCATAAATAAGAATATACTAGATGGCCTTGAGTAGAAGAATTTTAATGCAAAGATTTTTAAGTTCCCCTAAGAGATCAAAGTTTGGATAAACAATTTGTTTAGGTATTGCTAATATTTTAGGGAACAGGGGAGAAGTAATTATGAGTTTTTCAAGATCTTTTTGTTCGACTGTGTCTTCTCCCTACTTTATTTCTGTGTCAGTCACATTCAAAGGTGTAGTTAGAGGTGAGGTTTCTAACTCATTTGGTGGTTGTTATTTGTCTTCCTCGGGAGTGATAATGCGTCCTGACCTCAGCCTAAGTTCACTGCATTCTTTTTGTTCGGTCTCAAAGTCTGAGTTTTCAACAATTTGTATCAGCTGAACCAGTCTCTTACTGGGGTTTGGATTTGGTTGAGATGGTAGTTGGGGACGCAGAAGGGGCTAAGGATTTTGTTGTAATGGATATGGGGCTGATAATGTAGGTTGAGGTTGAATACCTGTCTAGAGGTTGCTGCCAATTCAGAGACTAGTTCGAATTTTGTGGAGTAGAGGCAGACCAGTGGGATGGGTATGGATTATTTTCCAAAAAGGAGTATAAAAAGGATAATTCAGCCAAACATTACCTAGAAAGGACTAATTTGGCCAAGGTGACATAGGAAATGGTTGGGGTTACCAAGTCGAGAAAGGTGATTGAGCTTGCCACACTGTTACATAATTCTATTGCTGATTAAATGGTGAATAAGGAAAGAATTGAGATGGGCCTTGTGACATACTTGCGGGTTGGCCTTACCACTATCGATGCTGGTTCATTAAGTACACTATTTCTATCTCTTCTTTTTCTTCTTTAAAAACTACTTTCATCCCTGGAATTGATGGACACTGCTCGGTGGCATGGTCCTTGGTGCAGATAGCTCATGTTTGGACCATGTCCAATGGACACTCCTGTTGACTATGCTTCTTCCAGTAGCGTGAGAAAAAAACGGCCAATTTTTTTTCTGCTAAGGCTTGTTTTTGTTTGGCTTGTAGGACATCTAATTATGTACCCAACATGCCAAAGATGTCTGTCTTGAAGTCCTCAAGGAGGTTACTGATTTCTACTCTTATCACACCTCCACTGGGCATTTTTCTTCCTCTAGTCATAGAATCTCGGCTTCCTTACCCGGTGCGTGTGGTACCTCACGAACACCTGATACACAATCGAACAATTTCATCATAATCCTCTTGAGACATGTCTCCCTTCCCCATTAGATTTAAAGTTTCTATCCATTCTTCTTTCATTCCTTTTGTTAAGATGGATTTCAGGATGACTTTGGTAATGTGGAGTGAGGGGATCTCTGTAAATTGTAGTGAAACCATTTGACATATTCATCTAGAGTTTCATTATCCTTCGCAGACATTTTAAAGATTTCATATTTTATTTCCATATTGCTACATTAGTCTTGATATTTCATGAGAAAATAAGTTTTCATGTCATTCCAAGAGTTAATAGTGCATCCACCCAAACCCATAAACCACCGCAAAGCTACTCCTTTTAGGGTAGAAGGGAACAACTTCAATTTTTCAAGATTGATTGTGTAATTGTGTCCTATACACAGGATGTCAAACTCGAATAAGAAGGCATTTGGATCCTCTATGGTCATCCCATAAAAGCTTGGGATGTTTTGCAAGGGCATAGATTTCATCAAGGTGTTGGCTACTGGGTCGACTATGGGATGTTCCAATGTTGAGGCCTCACCTTGAGGTGGTTGATTCGCCATGTGGTCGAAAATGTGTCAATATCCTTTAGGGACTTTAGGGGACACTATCTGAGTAAGTGGAGTATTTTCAATCCGAGGTGGTTTTACAGCACTGCTCAGATCTGGGATCACGGGAGATCCTAGTTCATACAATCGTGGCTCTGCCTTAGCAGCTCCACTGATTTCTCCCTCTCCTTCTCTTAAATTGCATGATTTCCCCTCTTTTGAAGGATGAGAATGTAAATTTTGATAACCTGAAAGCTTTGTTTAGATCCTTCGGTTTGGCTATGAATCTTAGCGTAGGCTGCAGATGGTGAGCCCGTTGCCTGAGGGATTGTGGTAGGGATTTTTCCAGATATAGTCTGGGGTCCTACTGATGTCCGAGATTCTGCTTTTCTTATGATTTCATCTATAAAAGTTGATCTTCCAAGGTTCACTGATCCCTTGGGTTTTGTGGATTTGGTTGGGGGATCTAATATTTTTCTATCTTTTTCTTCTTAGTCATTCATAAAAACCCCTACTCCTATTTAACTTCTATACATTTTTTGAAAAGCGGGTTGTTGAGAAAACACTTTACTTGCGGGTTACACAAGTTCTTACCTCCCGTTTTTAATATCCAATTTCTTTGCAGCAAGAAAAATAAAAAGAAATCACTTTGAAACACTCTCTCGCAATAGTGCCAAAATGTTGGTGCACTAAGATGACTATTAAAAGAAATCTTAATACCTACATTAATTATCAACCTAGGGTAAGTCTGTTTATTTCAAGAGTGTTCAACATTGTTTATGCAAGTGAATTCAGAGGCTAATTCAGAATGAAATGATTTCGAATCGTTGCAATAATTAATATCTAATTCTCGAAGTTCAATCCAAAACAAATATGAAGGCAAACCTTAAAGCATTTTCAAATCTATTTTAAGCTATTGTGCGGAAAACTGAATCTGAATGCAAGTATGCTAAATGAATCACTCTTCGTAGATTTACTAACTAGCGTCGACAATAATTCATTCAGCAAGAAGGAAAACTACAACAAATAAACAAGAAGCAACTATTCAATATTTTAACTGAAAATAACAACTATAAACTCAAGATCTCTAATAACACTACTCAGAAGGAGCACCAATCAAATACTTAAATTAATCTGATAAATTCATTAAAGACTAACACACAAATGTAAACATAGAAACATCTGGAATCTACTTTGAATGGTAAAGGTAAATCATAAAGATAAATACTCACAATAATCAGAATAATTCTAGTTTCATGAAATAACAGGAATAAACAATTGCAAGAGTAAAAATAAATAAGTATGGCACAAGTAAAGCAATAAATCCCATAGCGATTGGGCTCAGAGTCTCCAGAAGTCACTCCCAAAAGACACTCAGAATGTGATTACAAGTAAAATATGGCCTTTCTCATTAAATTCAATAATAAAGATACAACATCACCGTAGTGAGAATACTTTGTGTCAAAAATGAAAGTTACAATCTCTCCATTCCTAGCTAGCTTGTTCTATTTTCTCTATCAACTTTATATAATCTATGAGAGACAAACAGATAGGAGTGAATCCTCAGGGTCAGGAGATCCTGAGGATTTCGCAACCGACAATCGGATTTTATTACAAAATAAACTCAATTCCCCTATTCTTCCGCTAGCCTTCATGAGCGAGACATTGTCCTTTTTCTTTTCTTGGTCATTTTTGTTCCATCGTTTGAACAAAATCATTCAATTCATAGTCCTGCATATAAAAGTAACTAAAGTTAGCTTTAATGCCCAAAATTATACAATTCTTTAATGATTGATTTTATTAAGCTTCTACAATCATTTCTTCTAAATTCTTTTCTAAAATGAAGATAAACATATAAAAATGTATTATTAATTAAGCTAATGTGAGGATAAATCATACCTTTTCTATGGCCCAACACATTGTAAGCAATAGATTGATACTTTTATATTTTTTCATTATTATCTTAGCATGTCACTTACTAGAATAGAACTTGGGCTGAAATGTTACCAACAATCTACCATAGATTCATGTTTTCATTATAAAAATATTTTCATTATGATTTTAACATGTCACTCACTAGAATATAACTTGGGTAGGGAGGATAGAATCCCATTACGTAACCACCCAGACTAGACCCTGTTGTGGGCTCAAAAATTTTGGCCTCAACATCGGGGAAAACAACCTGGTCGAGAACTTAGAGTAGCTCCTTTTCCATTTGAGATGGTGGCTCCGATTGGGTTGATGGGACTAATTTCACTTAAAAATATATATATGAAACCAGATAAAATATATATAGGTGTGAAGTTTGATGGATGTAGACAAAACTTGAATATAATTAAAGGCCTTATAATATCGTTCTTGGGACAATATATCTTCTACATATGTGACTTAAATATTTCATTCATAATATGACAATGTAGATCACCAAACCATTCATGACTATAAAATGAGTAACAATAACTAATTTAATTAAATTAGTTGATATAATTCACTGCACATATAAGATATCGGTTTTTGTTTATACATTTAGAAGATTTTGATTAAAACACATCAATAGTGATAATTGTTCAATTACATGCAATAATATATGACAAACTTGAAAATAAACAATAATTCAACTCATAAACATAGCATTAGTATATAGATAATAGTACCTGATACACATTAACTCTACTCATAAGTAAAATTGGAGTGGTTCTTCTTTCTATTAAGACTTATTTTTAGCTGCAGTAGTGAAAACCAAAAGATTTCTTGGAAAATTAAAACCCCTTCTTCATAACGTTGAACGAGATTTATAGTTTGAAGTCAAAACCAAAATATAGAAAAGTTCCACAAATTTCTTGGCGGTTTAAACAAATCACACTTAAAATAAAATACAAGATAAAAATAGCTTGTTGTTATAACAACTTTGATCATGACTGGGAGGAGGACTTCTTTGCCATTCGTTGTCGAAGCTCTCATATGTCTGTCATCGGCTTCAATTGAGGTGGATGGTGAGGATCAATGCGCATTCTTGAAAGACAATATCTTTCTGAGATTCTTCTATTTTGGGGTGATTGGTTGATCGACCCTCAGATTTTCCCTGCCAAGCAATGAAGCTGGAAATACTTTCCTCTACTTCTCTATAATATGTCCTCATATCCGATAATTGATCTAAAAGTGAATCACTCAATTGGCATAGGTCTTGGATACTGGTCAACCTTTTACAAAATACAATTTGATGTTCAGCAAGTAGGTTGTTTAGCTTTGTAACTTCTTTCTTGAACTCTGCAATTTCGGGATTGGCTTTTAGTTGCTCAATTTTTTGTTGCAGCTCCTGTACTTGGGAATATCAACTCTTCATATTAGATTCATATTGAATCTTTAGGTTATCAAAACGGGTTTGAAATTGTGCACGCTGATCTTTTGATTTCTAAGTGACTCCCTGCCTTTCACTTTCCAAACTCTTTTCAAGTTGGCTTATTTTCTCATCCTTCTCCCTAAGGATATGTTGCACTTCTGACTCCTTATCAACTGTTGCACTAGCATAAGCTCCTGCATACTGTGATAGTCTTCCTAGGTCTTCAGCCGGGGTGACTTGGATGTATTTCCAGAGTACTTGAAAGGAGGCATTGCTAGGGACCAAAGTCTAGCTTTGTTAATGTCTTCTCTCTATATATACTATTTTTTAAATTATATCTAATGAATGTTTTAATGACGTTATTTTTTAAATTGTATATAATGATGTTTAATGACGAATAATATTATTTATATATATATTATATATATATATATATATATAATATACTTACTTAGACTTTTTTTAAATTTAATTTATATCCATTAAAAAAATACAAACATTGTATTATATAAAATCATTTTTGGATGATGTCACTAGTGAACGAGTATAGGAGAAAGGTACTACTTTGACAATGCCACACTTTATTCACTACCACTATCTCACAAATGAGTTTAGTTTAATTTATTTTAAATTTAAATTATTGATCATAAATAATTTTTATTTATTTTTATAAATATATTACACAATGAATTATAATAAAAATACAATATTACTGGAAAATGATTTTTGGTATTATTAAAATATTATTTTAATCTATATAATAGATATATGGTTATGGGGTTTTGGAAAGATAGTGATTTAGTGTATTCTTAAGCACTCATTGATGAAGTCATAGTTCAATTCCCCGCCCTAATTCAGATAATATGACAAGCTGAAGATGTAGACTTTACCAAACTTACAAAAAATATTATAACAAATATATACTTATCTTAAATCAAAATTTATAAACCATAAGAATAATTAGTATTAATATTTTTATATTAAAAAAAATCATATTAACCATGAAATTTTGAGATTTATTTGCATTTTTCGCTCGTAAAGATAATCAAATAGCAACGTCAAACCAATAAAAGAGTATTTTGCATCATACTGGATTCCTGTAGCAAATTAAAAAAAAATAATTTAAAACAACATTCATTCAAAAGGTATATTTTAAGAACTCAAATAGAACCTCCCTAGGATCCAAGAGATCTTCTCATGGTTCATGATCATGTGCTCATAGCATTTCGAATTGTTGAAGAGATTCCATTCTTGACTTTACTATGAGTCCCTATAATGAACGACGGGGATTCCTTAAAACATTAGTTATTAGAAGTGCTCTCAATGTACAAATAATACAGTAATCTCATTGACATTTATGGGTTTGTGTTAGATTTTGAAATACCTTGGATTCAACCATCCATATCTTCTTGCGAGCCTCTTTCACTAATTTAATTTATTACTACGTAGGAGTAAAAATACTTTAGTATGCACCCTCGGGAATATTTGCACAAGGAAAACAACAAAATATATGCTTCAAAAGCCAAAATTTACAGTAGAAACTGATGTCCTTTGTTACCTGTTAGTCATTTCAAGTGTTATAATCTCTGCAATACCTATTCCTACCTAGAAAGAATTTTACCATAGTTTAGACATTTTCAGGAGCCATAAATATTTTCATTCAATTGATTTGATTGTGGGTTCTCTTAATTTCTAAATGATTAAGGACACACCTTAAGATGCAACAAAAGAATCCAAATAGGATTGCCGGTATTAAATAAATTATAGCAATTAGAACAAATACATGAAATAATGAAAATCTATATAAGTTCGTTAGATTTAATTCATTTAACTAAATTATGCAAGTGTTGAGGAAGTAGGGTTTGTGGGGAAAGAAACAAATAACTATAGTTGAAACGCATGGGAAGAACCATATGTGTTCTTGAAAATAAAGATATAGAACACACATAAAATTTAAAAATTCAGAGGAAGAAGAATTTAGGCAGGATTAGAAAGTGGAAATGGAGCTTGGAAAATAGTACAATGAAGTTTCGTCCAATATAGATAAGAAGAAATTGGAAGTAAATAATGGCCACAACTTGGAATAATCACTTTAGAAAGAGTCATAATATTGAAAACAATTTGGCTTAGAAACTCTAATATAATTTTGTGTAGGTTGGAAATATATAATATTGCATCGATTGGAGACATAACATAAGTAAAAACGTTTAATTTCATAACATGAAAAAAAATTCTCATAAACCTAGCTCCGCAGGTAGAAATTGGTGCTCAACCTAGAAATTCTACATACATGATTGGAAGATAAGGTCACCATTATTTTCAACTAAGTGTAAAGTACCTTGTCTCTGTCTCATTTGCATTGTAATTTGCATGGTTCACACATATATCTCGGTTTACCTCTTCGACTCCTAGGTAGAGGGAGGTATGATTAATGAATATTCCACTAGTCGCCTTTAATGATGCAACTAACCCTACCAAAACCACTACAATTTTCCCTTGAAATACCGAAGATGCACCCTATTCCTTATTGAAAAATTTGATAGCCACATCCTTAATCCCAATACAGTCCATGCTAAAACTATGAATGCCATCAATATGATCAAAAGGTAATCACAAGCTAAAGAACCTCAAAAGGAAATAAATCCCACGTGACTGAGAGTAAACTAATAAGTGTATTGACATTAGAAGGATCACAAGGTGACTCTCTTGCTCTGTTAGTTGTCTACATAGTGATGTTGAAGTCGAAGCTAGAGTAGAAGGAATATTTGTCCACAATCCAAGCCAAATTAAGATGGAAAAAATTGGTCATTTATTTTCCTAGGCATAGCTCTGGCATAAGGAGCTCCTTCGATGTGTCCCCCTATAAGTAGGTGTAGAGGGTGTGGAGGTAAACCAATGGATGGTAAAATGCCAAAGAATACTCTAAGTGTATATATTCTAATTAAGTGAGAACTTCTTCCCTCGAATCTCCATAATAAGGTGGAGAATGAAGTATTTGTTGATATCTAGATCCATATACTCGATCCTCGGGTTTCAATAGACTGCAGAGGTGGAGATTGATTTACTTATTTCCCACAAGATGTGATCAAGGCACGATTGGTTTATATCCTTGATAAATGTTTAGAAAAGTGTAAATGTATCATAGTGGACTGAACAATGAACAACAAAAGTTAAAACTATTTTCTTCCTCAATATCTATCCAAATTTGGTTGGAACCCTCTTTTAAATGACATATTGTGCATCTTAAACTTTAGAGTGAGTGAAGCATCACACAACCCAAATGGGAAATTCACCCATCTAACATATGGAAATATGTCTAGAAATAGTTGTCCATTTTGGTTGAAAGGGGGCAGTTGCGAGGAATCCAGTTTGAATTGTATAACACCAAGATATATCATCTATAATTTCCTTCTTGATCTTCTATAGGGCCACCAAAGGGACATCGGTGAAGAAGTGAATAGGAAGGAGTCTTTCAATATCATTGCCAAGTTTGGCCATTAAGGTAGTCACCTTTGCATACCAACAACCATTATATCCCTCTAATACAAGGGGCATGGAAGAACACAACAATGTATAAGCATTTATGCCCCTCTGATACAAGGGGCATGGAAGAGCGCAACTGCTAATAAGAATATATTCCCCTCCATGATGTATTTTTCATGCCTCTAATCTGATGTACAAATAAATAATTGAAAAAATGTGATCTCATGAATAATGGTGAGACTACTTAGCCAATATAACACTGAATGGGGTTTTTCATTGATTCCTTGTAATCTTGCACAACATGGATTTCCACCTATGACCATAACAACTAAATAAAGCCGAAATCAATGTCTAAGACACAAAGAATCATAGATGGACAATTGTATTAAATAATAAGATCTTAGGATAAATGTTAAATATGTGAAAGTGGAGGGAGATGCCAATTTTTAGTAGAAATGATAGTTTACCCCTCATGAAAGGGAAAATCCAGATGCATGGAGAAGGATAAGAGAAAAAAATCTCCCAAATATGCATATGAAACAACTACCACAATTGCATGTTCCTAAAAACTAAATTGGTTACAGAAAGCCTCTAATTTTGGAATATTGAAATCCATGACCTTGGTTATATCATGTTTGATTATTAATTTCCAACCAATCCATGAGGAAGAAAGGTTGTTTATCTAGTTCTACAAGCCATCAACATCAAAAGAAAATTAAAGAATAATCATTATATAAGAAGGTACTGGCCATAATTTCGTCCTCATTTCACCTGAAAATAGTCCTACATAAATATATAAGCCAACTAGAATAAGCAAGAGGTGACAACATTGCTCCACAATAAAAACCTCTCTAGCATTCATTTCACCTAAAAATAGTCCTACATAAATATATAAGCCAACTAGAATAAGCAAGAGGTGACAACATTGCTCCACTGTGAAAACCTCTCTAGCATTCCTAGACATTGTAACAAACTAAATAAAAAATATATGGGCACTATGTAAAATGCTTTATGAAATTTAATGGAGCAACAAAAGACTAGTTTCTCCTTAGCTTCTTCGGTCATGTCTCTCAATGTGAAAATGTTATCAAGTGCACAATAGGATGAGAGGAAGCATGTTTATCTTTTCAGAGGATAAAGCTTATTTTTGGCCAAAAATAATATTTGATTACTTAGGGGAGATGAAAGCTTATTTACAAGCCACAAATATGTTTTCCTAGAATAAAGGGCATATGCATAAGCTAAGAAGTGACTTTAAATTTAAGGTGCCATTTGGTTAAGCCACCAGCAAGTTTCTCCTTGAGTTCTTCGCAATTCGTGTGGTCTCCAATGAGATTTGTCCAATATGAAGATGTAAATTATATTGACACATATTTCTCATTCGGAAGCAAGCTAAGCAAAATAAATTCTCAACCACTATCAACATAACTTTCTGGAGTAGTTTGCATAGTTTCTAGTTGATGAATATTTTGTTTGGTGTTTGATGTTTTACATTTAAAATAAAAAAATTTAATTAAAAAAAAAATTGAAGAGAGTAAATTCAATAACTAATAAATAAGGTTAAATAAAATAAAAAAAAATCTCAACTTCCAAGTGGGGTTTGCATGCAGCCAAGTGCCCCTCTATATTTTCAACTCGTTCAAACTCTTCATCTGGCTCGCAGGATCCCTTTGTAGTTAAACTTTTAAACCAAGCTCTGATGCATTAAATTTATTCACCTTAAATGAGCTCATTATTTTTAGTGCTATCCCAATTCATATCTAGGTCTCCCTATAGTAAGTGCACCCCCTCATTTTTTGGTCTCTCAGCGAGCTTGTTTGTTTTCCTGTGGATGTGGAACGGGTGGATTGTTTATAGTTTAGGTAAAAGGTAACACATTGACTCTATGATAGCTGCAAGCTCTAGTTTTTTATGGCTATGGTGGTTGGGGTCTCATTGAGGAGGAGATTGAGCACAATGATGATGAAGAAGTTGGAACCATCACTGAATCACTACCAATCAAAGTGAAAGTGAAAGCACCCCGTGAAGCATCCCTACCAGTTTCATATCTAGTCCCAGGCGTGGATTCGATACCAAGCCCAAAAATAAGATCTCCTTGGATTGGACACATTCACAATCAAATCGAGCCCCAATTTACCTTTCGAGTATGATAGAGTGTGCTTATGGTGTGAGAAGCAAGACACTAGAAGCCAGTCCCCTTGACTACTCTCAAGTTCATTTAATTAAGAATGCTCCCTATCTATGCTTTTACAAGCCAAACATCTTCTGTCCACTGGGAGTTTGCTCCCTTGGTTTGTTTGCTGAGCATTATGGGTCGAATTGCTACTTCTTTTATTTCGATTTCAGTTTACATGGGTAAGGTTAACGTTTAATTCCTTCTCTTGGCCCCTTAAACAAAGTGATTTGAAACAAGATGTCGAAATTGGGGTTTATTATACAGCTATCTCATCTAGGGCACCATTTCGAAAGAATTTCGAATCTGTGACTATAAGAACCCATAGTGTTCATCAAAAAATCTAGTTGGACCAACATCAAAGCAAACTAGACCAACACCCAAGCCGGCAACATTAACAAAGAAATCACCTTAACTAGGAGCACTAGTAGCATAGGCACAAGACTCGTAGCTATTACTACCCGAGGCAAAGGTATGAACTTAATAATATGTTTATCTGGTAGTTGGTTCACATACCCGCGGTCATGTCCTACCAATTATTTAATGCATCTTCTGAATCGTTATCAAAAGAACATTCCATAAAACCCTTAGAAGTCAGGTTCCATGGGTATGGACAGATAAACTACACGGGTCATATATATATATTTCGAGTGTAACAAAAATCATTTCATTATATTGCATGGCAACAAATAAACTAGCAAATTTTTCCTCGTATTACAGATGTACTATAGGACGTTACTTCAATAAATATGCAGAAAAGCCAGTGTGACAAACACTTCTACGAAAGCACACTTCTTCATTATGAGTTCTTACCTAGAGGAAATCTGGGATTAGAAATTGTCTTGCATGGATTTGCTCCATCCTTTCTTGATTATGTGTTGATTTATTCTTGATTATGTGCTAATTTATTTTTCATTATGTGCTCAACAGATGAAGTTGCTTAGTGCCTTGCAAGCTAGGAGCAGGGTACGAGGATCTTCACCAAGCCAAGAGTGGTATTACAGATATCTTTAGGAGTAGTTACATATATCTTCAGCTGCATGCAAGAAGCATTAAGGCTAGAGTCGTTCAAGATGAATGGGAGGCTCTTCTGATGCAGGTATGATAAACAGTAGCCAAGCGAACTTTCACCAAATTTGAGATAGGAACAAATTTTATGAGACAATGTTGAATATTATGAACATACATCGAGATAGATTTGTACGAAATAATTGTAGCATCCTGTGTATAAAAATGACATATCTATATGTAACTATTTTCTCTTCCACCACTAATAAATTACAAATTTAGTTCCGCCATTATCCATTCAGAGTGCTAAGAATTGTAGTCGTAATTTCACTCAGTCGATTTAAGGCAGTCGCAAATGCAATAATAATCGATAAGGAAACGCTGGCCGATATCAAACTCAAAACACTGGTTGCAACAATGGGGCGACTGTTGATCAAAGTTGACAGCAACCATTCCATTACCATAAATACGCGCGCATGATACGTCAGATACCAATCTTTTTCCCATTCCATATACTCCTTTGGGGTCTTATAATTCTTCTCCTGCATTTTGAGGTCCAAATTCGCTTCCTCAGAAGTATTCATGTCAACCATGTTCGCGCCGCCTGCATTCAAAACAATTCAGCACTTAGTGTAACCGTATGAGAGGTCAATCTATAGAGAAATAACCATAAATCATGCAATGAATAATAATAATAATAATAATAATAATAATAATAATAATAATAATAATAATAAACTACTTGAACCAAATCGTTATTCGCCAGAGTTTGTAGCTTTTACAACGAACTGCCTTAGGCTAACTCTTCTCTCCCTCGTTGAAGCAAAAAGAAGGTGAACTATCCCAATTTGCTTATGCAGTAGTGGTGAAAATGTTGAGGAGATTTGGGGTGGAAGCCTAGACAAAGCTTTGGGCATGGGTATCGCGTGTGTGAGATCCATGGCTGACCTATAAATCTCTTATCGTTATAGCATTCTAAGACTAAACTGCTTAGTTCACAAGCAATACAAAAAAAGGCAAGCACAACTTTATGATGATTTTCCACCCCTAATTTATTGGCACAAGAACTCCTCTTACTCATTTTGGATAAAAGTGTGGCGAACAACACTCTGATTTATAGTGCGGGATGTTGAAGGTAATGGAGAATATCCTAGAATAGGTAGAGTTGGTTCACGTAACCTCAGGATAGGAATTAGTCTCTATTTCTTAGGATGTTCTAACTTCTCTAAAACCATCTTTTCTATTTAATGTGTAATGTGCATGAACAATGTAGAGTGTTCTGTAGAACCAGACTCTTCTGGTTCATGCTCTCTTTCGTAAAGATGACCAGTGGGTTTTATTTTATTAATACAAACATTGCCATTTTTATCATGGAATCAGAGAGTTAGGGCTGAGGAACCTGTACGCTAGCTGGTGGGTGGTTCTTTGAACCGTGATCATCATAGTTCTGAGGAGGATAACTGCAACGAATCCGAAATCTTTGCTGGTTGTGAGTGTACCTCTGCGACGAGGGCATTGTAGCTCCTTCACACATATTTTTAATTTTTTTTGTTGCAGGTATTTGATGTACAGCTGTGACAACGTCGCATAAAATACAAGCATATCTGCAATGATCGCATAAATTAGAGAAGCAACGTGGGGAAGCTAAGAACAAGGTCGAGCTATCAGAGAAGCTACGTGGGGAAGCCAAGAACAAGGCTGTAGCTGACAACAGAAGGTTGTTTGGAGGCTGAAAAAGAAGCCACGATGATCTGCGGGTGTGTTGCGAGATCAAACAACATTGGAGAACAATGATCTGTCTCTGTCATAGATCTGGGGTAAATTTAACATCTTTAACCTGTCGAATTTTTTTTTCTCTAAATTGCCAAGATGAATAACAATATGTTTGAAGCATGCTTGAATGAGCATAACAAGCTCGATGGTTCCAATTATGCAAATTGGAAATTCAAGATGTAGATTCTGCTAGAAGTGCAGAGTGCTTGGATGATCGCGAATGGGGATGAGCCGAGGCCCGCGGCTGGATCAACTTCGATCCTAGAAATTTGGGAGAAGGGAGAAGGTAGAGCAAGGACATTGTTGAATATGCCAGTGAAAGATTGCATCATACCTCACATTAGAGAATGTAAGTCAGCTAATGAGATCTGGGGAATTTTGAAGGAGTTGTACAAGATCGGGAATTCAAATCGTCTTTTGTTCCTCAAAAGTAAGATCATATCCTTGAAGATGGAGGAGAATGAAAAAATTGCTTCATTCGTAGCAAGGATCAAGGATCTGAAGAAAAAAATAGCAGACATTGGTCGTGCAGTTGACGATACAGATCTTGTAATCATTACAATGAATGGTATCACTAATGATTACCAAATGTTCATCATTGGGACAAATGCCAGAGAGAAGATCTAGAAATTTGAAGAGCTGACAGGAATACTGATGCAAGAAGAAGAAAGAAGATCGACTCTGAAGCCCCAGAGTGCCGATATTGCATTGATGGTGAAGAAAAACTTCTTCAAAGGGAAAGGAAGTTCACAACAGCAAAACGGAACAAGTTCACAGAAACGGCCAAATCAGACCCAAGGTATGCATCCGAACAAAAACTACTCTGAAACTAAATGTTTTTATTGTAGAAAATTGGGTCATATTGCCAGGGAGTGTAGGAAAAAGAAATATCATGAAGAACAGCAGAAGCCAAAAAGGCATGCAGGTCATCTCGCGAATGGTGATCAGGTGCAGAATTTCAAATTGTTCATAGCAGATCGTGATGAAAATGTTTATGCAGACATCTAGTATGTAGATTCAGGAGTGTCAACACACATGACATGGAATAAGAACTCGCTATAAGATTTTAAAGAAATTAATGAAGGTGCGCAGATTTACCTAGGTGATGACAGAAGTCATCAAATTAAAGGATGTGGGAAAGTTTTTGTCATTCTACCTAATGGAAATATCAAACAAATTTATAATGTTATGTATGTGCCTGGTATAACAAAGAACTTGATTTCTGTATCCATGATTACAGATCAAGATTTGAAGCTGAATTTTTAAAATCTAGCTGTTATATTAAAGAACCGCTAGATGGCATGAAGACAATTGCTACAGGAATCCGAATAGGAGGTCTGTACAAGTTGGATGTGGGACCTGCACCAGTTCAAGCATTGACAACAATGAGCCTGACTATAGAAGAGCTTTGGCATCAGAGATTTGGCCACGACAATTACAATGATTTGTTGTTACTACAAAAGAAGGAAAGGGTAAAAGATCTTCCTATGCTAAAGCAAGTTCATAATGATTGTGATGCCTGTACATTAGGAAAAATGCATAGAGAAGAATTCCCTGTTCGAGTAGAAAAGAAATAGAGGGGTATATTGGAATTAGTGCACATAGACCTTTATGGACACATGTAGACAAAATCATTAGGAGGTGCATTGTATTTCCTATTGTTTATTGATGACTGTATGAAGTTTTCATGGGTGTATTTCTTAAGTAAGAAGATTAATACATTCAAATACTTTAAGCAATTAAAAAATATGATTGAAAGACAAATAGGGAAACAGATAAAAATTCTTCGTTCTGATCAAGGGGGAGAATACATGAAGGATGAGCTTATCAGATACTGTAAAGATCATGGAATTTTGCACCAGTTCATAGTATCCCATACTCCACAGTAGTATGGAGTAACAGAAAGAAAGAACAGAACAATGGTGGAATGTGCTAGAAGTATGCTGACAGGTAAGAATCTTTTGAATGGTTTTTGGGTTGAAGTAGTGAATACTGCAATTTATTTGAAAAATAAGAGTCCTACAAAAAGTCTTGAGTCTAAAACTCCATTTGAAGCATTATATGGATACAAGCCTGCAGTAAAACACTTAGGAATATTTGGATCTAAAGCATTTTCCCACATTCCAAAGGAAGATAGAAGAAAATTAGATTCAAAAGCCATCAGATGTACTTTTATAGGGTATTGTTTGTCATATAAAGCATACAGATTATTTAATCCCTCTACTCACAAGATTTTTGTCAGTAGAGATGTTAAATTCCATGAGCAAGATCATGAAGAACTTGATGAGCACTATGAGGAATGGGACATTTCGTACTTTGTGGAAGAAGAAGCAAAGAACAGTCAGGGTCAGCAGTAGACAAAGGCAGAGGCTGAACAACAACAACAGAAATAGCAGCAACAGCAGCAACAATGACAATAGCAACAACAACAGTAGCAACAATAGGAAGAAATAAATTATGATAGAATAATGTTTGAAACCACCACCCCACCACTCAGGAGATCAGGTAGGAAAGCTCAAATGCCTGCAACATATAGGGAAAATGCTTTTATAACTAGTATGATGAATGTGGTTGAACCGTCTAGTTATAAAGAAGAAAATGAATGTAGTGAATGGAAAAAAACCATGGAATAGGAATATGACTTAATAATCAGAAATAACACTTGGGAATTGGTTGAACTTCCTAGAGGAAAACAAACCATAGTTTGTAAATGGTTATATAAACCGATGATTAAGCATATGGAACCATAGAAAAACTAAAAGCTAGGTAGGTTGCAAAGAGGTACTCCCAAAAATAAGGGGTAGACTATGAAGAAACCTTTGCCCCTGTAGCTAAATTGAAAGCTATCAAAATGTTAATTGCTTTAGCTACTAAGAAACATTGGATGATGCACCATCTAGATGTAAAGTCTACATTTTTGAATGGAGAACTAAAAGAAGAGGTTTATCTAGAGCAACTGGAAGGGTTTGTCTAGAAAGGAAAAGAAAATTTAGTCTGTAGGTTAAAGAAAGCACTTTATGGACTAAAACAAGCTCCCAGGTCGTGGTATGAAAAGATTGATTCATTTTTTCTGCAAGATGGCTACAATAGAAGTAAGTATGACCCTAATCTTTACACTATGGAAGATGAACAAGGGTGCGTAGTGTTGATTTCGTTATATGTAGATGACTTGATAATTACAGGAGATGCTGCATATCTAATCGATGAAATCAAGCAACAGATGTCACAGGTGTTTGAAATGAAGTACCTTGGTGAACTCAGATACTATTTAGGTCTTGAGATCTGGAGAGATTCAGGTCAAACATTTATGTCCCAAGAAAAGTATGTTAAAAGACTGTTAGAAAATTTTAGAATGGATCAGTGTAAGCCTGTAGCGGTACCATTGCAGCAGAACATCAAATTGCAGTGTGAGGATGGCTCAAAAGCGACAGATGCAACACTTTACAGACAGTTGGTTGGGAGTCTAATCTAGCTAATCACCACTAGACCTGATTTGGCTCATGCAGTCAGCATGCTAAGCCAATTTATGTCTAAGCCACTTGAAAGTCACTTGAATGCAGTGAAGAGTGTTTTGAGGTATTTATAAGGTACTATAGATTACAGTATTATTTACACCGACTCTTCTGATGTGAGATTGGCAGGATTTGTAGATTCAGATTGGGCTGGAAAGGTAGATGATCACAAATCTATAACAGGTTATGCATTCAGTCTTGGATCTAGGGTGATCACATGGAACAACAAGAAGCAGAACATAATCTCCTTGTCCTCAGCAGAAGCAAAGTATCAAGCCATGTGTGCAACAACGTGTGAGGTAGTTTGGTTGCGGAGACTTCTCTAGGATGTTGGGGAAGAACAAACAAACACAACAATAATCAGATGCGACAGTCAAAGTTCAATCAAACTTGCCAATAATCCGGTGTTTCACAAAAACACGAAACATATTCATACACAATTCAACTTTGTCAGGGAGAAAGTGCAATCTAAAGAAATCCATTTGGAATATTGCAATACATGTGATAATGTTGCAAACATTTTCACTAAGCGTAGAGCATTCTTCAAAGCCAAACTCTCCTGGTTCAGACTCTCTTTCGTAGAGCTGACCAGCGGGTTTTATTTTATTAATACAAACATTGCCATTTTTATCACGGTCCTGGTGCAATCACTCCATTTTTGGCTTTTTTAATTCTCTTTCCCAGCAAAAGAACAAAGCAGACTCTCAATGATGTAGATCTGCAGCTACACTGTTTTGGCATATGGTCATTTTTATTTTTCAAAAGTTCAGATTGATTTGGATGATTTCGATATGCATTTCGGAACCAATCCACCTGGCCGTTCAATTCTTTTATGGTAGTATCGAAAACATAAGCAAGATTGGAATTTCCAAAACAGTCCTATAAATAGGTTGACACATGTTTTTTTAAAAAGTGAGTTGGCCAACCAACTATTCTAAATATCTCAACTGTAGCAACAGGGAGTTCATAATGGGACAAACTCATTCTTTATGTTGGTATATTTTAGGTGAGTCAAAATCAATCTTAGGTAGATTTGATTTTGGTTTCTTAATTTTGATCTAGTTATACTATATTAAATTAACAATTGTATTGAGAGGTGTAAAACAACGTTACAACGTCGACGTCAATGTCACTTTATAGTGCGCACAATGCCATGTTGAAGCGAATGAATTTTTTTTTCTTTTGCATTTCAAAACCACTCGAGTGTTTATAATCAAAGGGGGTTATGTTGTTGTGCTTAGTGGGTGGATAATTAGAACTATTCTCACTACCTGTTTTCTTATAGGTCTAGATATTATTAAAATAGGCCGGCTTTAATAATGGTTTCAAGAAATAGGGCTTGATTCATTCTCATCTTCAATGAGTTGAAAAGATACAGATGTATTTAGTAAGTTTCTCAAAACAAAAACAATCTATGGAATTTTTAAAATGTCTCGTTTCGAGAAAGCTTTGTGGGTTGTCATCGGTGCTGCTACTACCACAATTAGCATGGAATACTTTTACTTTCTTGCATGCCTATTCAATGCAAAATGAAATGGGTATGGGCCTGGGCAGACAAAAGTCCATGCTTATTCAATGTAGAAAGAGACGCCATGGGAATACCATTGCAAGACATGAGTTGAAGAGAAAGACAAAGATGTGCGATGTATTTCCTAACAATACGGTTTTCTACAACAACATTGAGTTAGCATTAGCCAACTTGGATCTCAATGAGTTAATGCTACAACCAGTCACTTTTAATGATGGTGATCCTCTTTGAGGGGCCATCCTCAACACCACTAGATGCAAGTACTACATAGGATCTAGAGGGGGAAGAGGATGAAGTAGAGCACAATAGAAATGGTGGTGATTTTAACATCGAGGAGGACAACAAATGAATTTTGAGATTTTTCATCTATAGTTCTACTATCTACCCTATATTGTAATTTTTCATTGGTCTTGTCATCTATAATATTAGTAGAATCCATGCCATGCATTTCCATTTGATAACATTAAATAACTTAATCAAAAAACTGCAATTTAAGGTTTTAAGTTCTAACCTCTCTCTAATGAATATTCTAGTTTTTTGTGTGTTTAATGTGGTAATTAGTTGTATAAATATTTTGTTGGTGCTCTAAGAATTTTGGATCTATATGTCAATATATATATATAATGTTCTGCATGCCACATTTCAAGGGTCAAAGTGTCCCATGTTGGACGCTCATATCCACTTGTCTTATGTATCTTGTATCCCAGTCTCATGTGACATAATTGATGACCTATTAACCTCGCAAGGCAAGGGAGGATAATGCAACTAGTCTTGTTGAAAACAATAACATGGGTACTTTAGTTAGTGAGGCAATGGAACTTTTTATCCCCTTCCCTAGACTCACATGTTAAAGAAAAATGCTACTCAGAAATTGATCTTATTTCTCTTCATTCTATTATATTTATAAAGACACATGCATCCTATTCTTTAAGAAAATTATCTGGAATCCAAGTAGCTCCTAAGCTCCAATAACTTTCACGCTAGAGGGATAATTGCAGGCATAAGCCTAGTCTCCCCTTATTCTTTATATAATTGGGCTTGATATAATGGTGCAACGGTTGTATTTTCCTTCAGATCACCATCAGTTCAATCCAGTGGTTTTAGACCACTTGAGTTGTGACAATTTTTATTAAATTTGGGGATTCTTCCATATGATTAACTACACTATTACCAAGAATTTATGGCATAGCTGGAATCAGGTCATGCTATTAAAAGACATTGGTTTGAACTCCCCAATGGTTAATTATCCAAACTCATTAATAGAGATTGAACACATTAATTGAAAAATGCACCACCTTCAATGTGGTTATGGATCTCTCAAGGGGTAGATATGTTTAACTACACTATTACCAGAAAAGTGATGGCTTAGCTGCAATTAACTCATACTTTTTCCAGACATTCATTTGAAAACCCAAGTGCTAAAGCATCCAAACTCATTAATAGTAACAAAATACATTGGTCAGAAACCAAACTACCGTGCATATCGAAATGGACCACCTAAGGGCTGGTGCAAACCTGTCAAAGCATGATATGAATGTGGGGACCTAATAAGTACAGAGTTCTGTTCGCGCCAACTCCCTCAGGTTCACCAGATCAAAAGTCAAAAACAAAAATGAACTGAAGAAATATTTTCTAATTGTACAAGACTAAGCAAAGATTTGAAACATACCTGGGATGCTTGGTTCCTAGAGCTGTGATTCCAGATAATATATTTCTCAATACCATGTTGTGGTCAATTTTATTTAAGCATAAAAATTTGACGAGGAAGGAATATGCCAACTTTCTTATGCAGAGCATTGTTCGCCCTATGATGGATTTTGATTTCCTGCATCATTTACCTATAGGGTTGGATGACTTGGCTAATATTAATTAGGAGTGCTTGGTCTAGAAATAGGCTTTGCTTATTCTTCATTATCCTAAGTATTTTCTATGCTTCCTTCCCACTTCATTAGCTCAAGAATTAGTTCAAATATTGCATGATTTTGCTTACCACACGAAGCATGATTTTGTTGTTGTAACCAATACAAACTCTTGAAGTGAGTTGCATGAAAAAATCAAAGTGGGTACACTGAAACTGCATTTGGGCGTTTGAAAAAAACCTTAGTTGCATGGAAAATGGAAGTGCGCACACTGAACTCATATTTGGGTGTTCGAGAAAACACTTAGGGGAATGGTCAGTACCTTGCCTAGGGCAGTGAATATGATGGACCCCAATTTTGGATTGAGGACGAGGACGTCCTAAAGAGCTAAGGACAATGTGCAGAGCTTGAAATGCATGGGATTGGCTTTCATATAACCCGATACGATGCAATTGAGAGAATCATTATTAGTTGTCTATTGTATTCTTTCCATGACTAGTCACACTTGCGGGGGGGTGAAAGCCCCCCTATTCATTGTGCAAGGCACAACAATTGAGTCAGAGGGGCAACGAAAGTGCCCCCATGTCAGGGGTTTATAGGGAGTGGTAGCCCCCCTGTACGGGGTCTAGGGCAACGGTCCAAGAATTTTTTTTTCTATATATATGCAGACCCAAAGATGGTGGGCAGACCTACCCATGGTTTTATGCATGAGTTTTACACATTGGTTTTAGGCATGATGGTTTTTGTCCATGGTATTTTGTAGATCAAGACAAGGGAACTAGGGTTATGTTCTAATCTAGGGTTAATGGATTGAGGTTTTTGAATGCTTTGACATGTATATACATTAGAGGAAATTTTAGCCTAAAAGTGCCCATGAAATTTTCATATAATTTCCATGTCATAATATGTAAACCAATAAAAATCCTTTATGTTTAAAAAGATGTACATGTAAATATTTTAGAGGGAAAAGAAGAAAAACTACATTTTTTTAATTGTATTTTTGGCTTATATCCTTATAGGTTTACTCAAATTTAAAGTGTAGACACTTGTTGGACGCATAATTAAATTCCACATTCAACGAGTACCCATTATGTATACTTTTGAGAAGACCCACATTGATCAAAATTTAAGATACATTAAAAAAAGTGTGTTGATGTCTACATTTGAAATTTAAGTAAACCTATAAAGAGATAAACCAAAAATACAATTAAAAATAGTAGTTTTCTTTCTTTCCCTCCAAAATTCAAATCCCTTATTTTATTATTTTAACTATTATTTTATTATTTTTCCTTAGGAGGCTGCTTAGGCTGAAATTCCTCTAATGTATGTATTGTAACATTGAAAGGAATATAATGAAAAACCAATCTAGTAGTCCTAGTTTTGGGATCTAGGGGAAAATCCCCATGTATATTTTTTTTAGGTTCTCTCCATTATTTATTTTTCTATTTTAAGAATTCATTTTCAGGTAATTTTTGTATAGGGTTAAAACCTACAATCATCAAGCACTCCCAAAAGAAAGGAATTCCTGCATTGGGGATTAGAGAGCCTAAGGGGCGAAGTAAAGTTATTGAGAGATTTGTCACTAAGATCGAAATCCAACTTGGTGACCAGAATTTTAGCGGAGGGACGGGCTGTGAAATCTTCAATGGAGTGGCGTTGGTGGTGGTCAATGTAGGCTCCTCCACAGGTGTCCTAGATGCATTATTAGCAAAGAATTGCATCATCACTTACACGGTAAATTATAATGCGATTGTCCTTGCAACTAACATAGAGCTAGGATCACACATGCTTCTTAGAGAGGGCATTGGAAAAATTGACATGGTGATCACATGGCAAGAAGAGCTTGGAAAAGTTAGCTTGAGAGTAAATAACTACATTCTCGTCACCACAGTAGTCATAGGGGAGAGGAGCCTTGACAGGCGCACCCTCATCAATAGTAGGAATCGAACCCTGCACCTATAGAAGAAGTAGCTTCAGAGCTTCATACAAATTTAGAAAGATTTCAAGTCTAGATTTTTGTGTATGAAGATGGCTAGGGGATGGGGTGATCCATTTCAGGATCTATTTGTCTATGGGTTTTTCTGAGTGTAGAGAATTTCATGGCTAACTGGATTTCCATTGAAGAAAATTATGTGGATAAGTGGGTCGTAAGAGACATGCCGCAAGAAGGGAAAGAACATGTGTTTGGTTGATGAATGCACCTAGAGGATTATGAGTGTTGGAGAATTGAAAAAGGAAGGTCACTGGCTTGTTTATGATGATGGACACAAAGGCGTTGCAACAAGTTGGGATGGCTATGACATTAGTCCCTGTGACATAGTTGGAAAATAGTGACAAGAGTCGCAACATGTTAGATTTTGATTACAACAAGGGAAACAAAAATGAAGGTTTGCCATTGGTTGGGATGAACAATGCCTACCCATTAACAAACCCATAAAGAAAAATCTATCGAGGTAAATATGGAAATTATTTTTAAAACTATTTATTTATAATGATACGAAGATTAATGAGATTATGATTTGATTTTTTAAAAATAAAATAAAAATGGAAATTATTTTTAAAACTATTTATTTATAATGATACGAAGATTAATGAGATTATGATTTGATTTTAATTAAGTATAAGGTTGAATAGTTTAACGATTAAAAATTATATTTTATTTTCATAAATTTTAAACTTGTTGTGAGAAGCCAAAGTAATCTATATTTCTGTGGATTTGGAATCAAATCTTTATTGAAAAACAACAAGGTATATGTGACGATAAACTTTAACAATCAAATAATCACACAAAAAACAAAAAAATCTAATATATCATTTTGATGTTAATTATTAAAATGTATATACTATAAGCTATTACATATTTATTTTAAACTTAAATTATTAAATTATACAATTATACTATAAGCTATTACATATTTATTTTAAACTTAAATTATTAAATTATAAACGAATAAAAAGAGTTTTATTTTTTATTTTATAAATATATTATACTCATTTAAATAATGAAATTTATAATAATAAATATAATATAATGTAAATTATTTTTTTAATTTTATATATATAATTAATATATATTATAATTTATATATATTTAATAATATTTTATTTAAATTTATATTTAAACTTATCTATAAAAAATCAAATTTATGTATTATATAAATAAATGTGGGGAGATGTCACAAATTAACGAGTATAGGAAAACAAATTAACGAGTATAGGAGAAAGGCATTACACTGAATGACCACGATATTATATTACTATCTTACTAATGAGTTAGTTTAAATTTATTTTAAATTTAAATTATGAAATGATGATGATGATGGTTAACGTCCACTAAGATCAAACTTTGGTTTATGGGACCTAAAGAAACGAATTTGATTTAAGATTTTATTCCTATGCTCAAAAAGCTTGGAGAGAAGCCTCTCGAGCTCACTGTAATTTTGTAATTTTGACAACGTAAAAGGCTAAGAAGGTCAGTATTGCAACAAAGATTTTGAAACTGAGATCTAATGTGGTTGTATGCAGGGCACTCTAAGAGGAAGTGGTTTTCATCCTGGATGTTAGTATTCTCACATAGATGGCAGAACCTTTCCATCCATGGTGTTTTAGGAACTTCCCAACCAACTGTTTCACTATGGAGCTGGTGAGAGTTTGTTCTAATCTTGGCTATATTAATTTTCTTCTTTGAGCTAGTTAAAACAGAGAAATACTTTTGATTTTCTAGGGTGGGGTTGATGACCTTCTTATAATATCTTAATTTTCTTTTAGCTGCTAAATCCTTCTCACACCAAAATTTTTCTTTGAACTTAGAAGTAACAATATTTTTAATGTTATTAATGTTTTGCAATGCAACATTCTCATCGATCTCTAAATGGTTTAGCCTTGGTGTCTTTATACAAACCTCGTTTAAGCCTTAGGTGGTTTTGGCTGGAATTTAAAGCTAGCTTAAAAAGTCTATGATCTCCTACTTTAAAAAAAAGTTTTATTTTTTAATTTTATAAAAATATTTACCATTTAAAAAAAAAAAATTATAATAAATAAATGTAAAATATTTTTTTAATATTACAAATATTATAATTATATAATAAACTTATAATATTAATCATAAATTATAAACAATAAAAATGATTAAATATAAATATTTTTATAAGTAAAAAGCATTCTAAAATGTTTTGAGATTTAAAAAAATTTAATATGTTAAACTTTTCGTTAATTCCAATAAAATGAATTTATTTGAGGTGAACTATATGTACTTATTTTCAATTAAATATATGTTTAAATTCTTTTTAAGCATTAATCATTATTCTATTCTAATGTTTATGCCCTAGTAATCTTTATCTAAATTAAACTCATAATTCCATAAACTCTATATATAGTTTAAAAAAAAAAATTAATATAACTTATGTTTATTCCTTCCAGTTATGACACGTTTTTCTTGTATTATAGAGCAATTAACTATAAACAATGCAATTATTCAACAAAATAATATTCCTATTTGATAAAAAGAAATGTACGTCCGTCTGTCCAAATTATTTTCGAATTAAATTTTTTTAATATAACTTTATGTTTATTCCTTCCATTTATGACACGTTTTTCTTGTATTATAGATAATAGAGCAATTAACTATAATCAATGCAATTATTCAACAAAAAATATTCCTATTTGATGAAAAGAAATGTTCGTCCATCTGTCCAAATAATTTTCGAATTAACCTTTTTCAATATAACTTTATGTTTATTCCTTCCAGTTATGACACGTTTTTCTTGTATTATAGAGCAATTAACTATAATCAATGCAATTATTCAACAAATTAATATTCCTATATGATAAAAAGAAAAGTTTGTCCGTCTGTGCAAATAATGTTCGAACCATTAATTGAGCTAAGTGGAATGCAATTATTTTTTCAGTATTATTAATGTAGCACAGAGATTTATTTTACAGTTTAGTGTGATGTGTAATTTATTTTACAGTTTAATATGATGTGTTATTTATGAATTATTAAAATTGAAATTTTGCTCATATCAACTAAAAAAATTTAGAATCCTAAAAATAATAATAATAATTAAATAATACAAAACATTTAATAATATTTATTCATTAAAAAAATATAAGTAAAAAAAAAACCAAATCTCTCTACTCATGTCCAAATATACCTATTTAATAATAGATCCTCGTACAAATATAAACTTTTTTTGTAGCCTTTGCCATAATTGTCATGCACATTGTTTCAATAGAGTTGTCTTTAGCTACAATTTTTTGTGTATAAGCTTTTTGGTTAAACAGGAATTTTTTTTCCCAAGTTTGGGGGATTTTTCGGTTTAAATTTTTTAAAATTTGGCCAGAATTCAATCAAATCACAAGATTGATGGATAAATCCTTCACAATAGAAGTGGCCTAAGGGTTTTTCATGGTGCAGAATCCAGATATACACTCAAAAAACTAGTTTAAATAACACAAATCAAAATTTTACCTTCATTTTTCCACTGGATTCACAAATCAAGATTTTACCTTTATTTTTTCCACTGGATTCTGACAAAAGAAACTCTAAAAAATTACACTATAAACAACTCCATCTTATATACAATTTCCCATTTATATAGTACCATTACCTTAGATATATATATATTTTTTTAATTATCATTTTTACATATAGGTAATTTAGGATGTTTCACAAGTATTTTTAAAAAATTTGTAAATATAGCTTAATGTGTTTAGTCGACGAAAAATAATTAAATAAAATAGCTAGATACAAAATTGGTTATAAATACAACGTATAAAGTATAATTCATTGAATTAAATAATAATAAAAATGCATTATAGAAATGATTGAATTAAATGTTTGTCAGGTAATCATGATAAAAACAAGATAAAAAAGTTTTCCAGTGTTATAAAGAAGTAGAAAAGAAATTTATTCCATTAATGCATTATAAACATTTTAGAATGACAAAT
>APFE031523817.1:18626-53748 GCA_000404065.3 Pinus taeda | reverse complement strand
CAGAGTTACCAACAAGAAGTCCATAGGAAATTCTCCATTTAAGTTGGTTTATGGCATTGACGTTGTTTTTCCTATTCAGCTGATTCTCCCTGTGGCCAAATTCTTGCAAGAAGAACATGATGAAGAGAATGACATGGCGAGGAGAATGAGTAACTTGGTTGAATTACAACAAACCAGAGAACAACTGGTTGAGAAGTCAAGAATTCATTAGAAGAAGATCGAATAAACATTTGATAAAAAGGTAAAAAGGGATAGTTTTAACTTTGGTGGCTGGGTTCTCAAATGGGATGAATTGAAGGAAAAGAAGGGAAACCATGGCAAATTTGATGCCTTATCGATCGGACCATTTGTCACTGCTCAAGTTCACATGAACAATACTTTCATGCTGCACAATTTGGAGGGGGAAGGTGTTTTTGATGGCCTAGTCAATGGATGGTTTTTGAAACTTTACTCCATATGAGGATTTAAAGGCCCTAATATTGTAATAGGTTCTTTTAGTTTTTATTTTCTATGCAAATAAACTCTATTCCCAATGGAACACTAGGAGATAAGCTTATTTTGGTTATTACTGGAAAGGTAGTAGTCTGCAGTTCTTGAAACCTCACAGGGAGGCTTTCATCCCAAGAAGGAGCTAGTGTTAGCCCCTGAGGTGCAGCATTGCTATTTTAATGGAAATCTCCCTTGTTTTATCCCCGAGGCTCCATGCCTCCTCTTGCTCCGCTTTGGCCATACGCCAGAATTCAAAAATATTACTCTCGCATATATAGCTGCTTCGGCTTTGGTCTTGCAATCGCAGGTGGCACTTTGCGGAGGACAACCCTTCGGGAATTATGCGATGGGAAGATGTGATATACATTAAACTAGAGCATAATGTTGCAGCAGGTCCACATATATGTATTGTAATCAGCGGTTTAGGGTTATGGCACATATCCGAACTGTCGATTTCCACTGTCGCCAATATTTATGCCTGCTTCGATAATGTATTCCGTGCATGCATATATAAGCTCTGCCTTTCCACTCTGATAGTGTATTGCATATATGTATGGTTTTATGCCACCAACAATGTATATATCCCTATCTATATATGTTTTGCCGCCGATAGTGTTAAATGCATATCTATATATGTTTTGGCCTCCGATAGCTACTGATAGCTTTGTTTTGGCTCTATTAGTATTTTTGGATAGTCAGATAGATGAACTAAAATAACGAAATATATGGCCAAAAGGGGAAAAACAACAGCACAGTGTAGCCCAACCAACAGAAATGGTCATGGAACGTCGCTAGCACGAGCGAGCCACCTGATAGAGCAGCAAAATTACCAAAATTTGGTTACTGTGTTGTTAGAAAAAGAGACCTCTGGCTCATGTCTGTCTAATTATGGCATCAAGCAGTTAGAAGCCGGAGGGGACATATTAAGACATCTCAAACCTCAGAGAGCCCAAGAGCATTTTGAAAAGCCTATAAATGGCTGAAAGTTAGAAGAAACAAAGGTTCAACTATAAGAGAATGTGGATACTCGATTCCTCCTAGCGTCTCACCCTCGTTTTAGTAAACAAGTTTATTTTGCTATTATATGTTCAATCACCATCTTTTCCTCTGTTCTAAGCTTGCACTTGAATGGGTTATTCATGCTTTCTTCTCTATTGAATTCCAGATAACTGTCATCTTATCTCTACGTTGATAAATTATATTTGTAAGCTTCATTTATTTTCTGTAGCTAGCCATTCATATGTGTTTATATATGTATCTGCTGGTATAGTCAGGATTCTCCATCTATTCATTGAATCTATAAACTATTGAGCATTAGTGGTTGAAAGCCTTGTCAAGCTAAGGGTGTTCATGCATGTTATTCAGTGAAAATAGACTTGAAACAACCATCTGACTTGATCGAAACCCCAATCTATTCCAATAATTTAGAGAACGATATTGAAGATTTATATGTTTGCAGGGATCTCCGAGCTACAAACTAGGAGAGCTTCCTGGAGTGCTAATGAGAGCGACCAGATTTGCAGAATCAATGACATAATACTAGACTCTCATTAGTGTTGTTTAGGAAGAATAATACTCACACATCATAGGATTCAATAAACATAACTATCAGTATGTATATAAAGAGTAAATTTCTTAATGAAAGTAATAAAGAGTAAACTTCATAAAAAAATATACATCATGGGAGCATGACGCCTTTGAAATTGACTTTAAAAAAAAATGGTTTTACCTCATGACCTATCCTTACCCTTACCCTTACCCTACTTCTGCATTATCCAAGGGCTCTGTAGCAAAAACTAGACTCCCATGGAATATGGTTACTCTACTATTAACCCAAACAAAATCTTCTATCTAATCACAACAGGGAATCCTCAAACTAGACCTTGGTCCATGAGATTGATGATCAACATTTCCCTCTAGATTTGAAGCTATTTGTTTCTTATGTTTCGAAGTGCCAGTCATATTCCTTGCATCAGTAGAGAGGGATTCCTTGTAGTGAGCAATCAAATCCTGAACGCAATTCTCCATGTCCGAGTTTTTACTGCTCATGCTTCTTTTCAGGGTCACACCACCATTAGTTGGAGCTATGTCGCTTAAAGAATCGAACGGTTTTCAATATAGTTTGGATAGCAATGGCACTTCATTCCTAAGAGAAAATATGGTAGAGAAGGACTTACAATAACAATTAATCGCATGTGCGTTTTCTCTGCTAGTGATTTTAGCGTTCGTTGCTGCATCCTCTTCATCACAGCTCTTCCTTTGAATACTTTTCTGACAGTGATACTTAAAATCCCTTCTTTTATTGAAGGCCTTTGAGAAAAGAGATTTGACATATGCTTTCGAGCCTTTCAACTTGAATGGGATGGCTGCGGGTTGCGAGTGACTAGAAACTTGTAGCTTCTTACGTTCCAATGTTGGTATAGAGTCGTTGTTGCAAGTCTCCTTACCCACTTTATCAGGAATAACTTCATAAGTTTTCTGAGAAGCAGGGAACCCCAACTCCTCATAGTGTCACGAACAATGAGGATCTATTTATTCATCTTGCTATTTTCTACTCTCACTATCAATCCCAATATCTCATAAACCCTTGATTGTATCCGACCTAATTACTTTACACTAGGGAGTTTTTGTATTAATTATTGGCACATATGTCTAGAATATTGCCCATTAAGTGGATCTCTTGATCAAATTTCATTTCCAAACAATATTTATCATCAATTACTGTTTACTTAGGATGTTCCATTGGTTATTTATTTATATAGAGTGGAGGTTATGGGTGGGTCTTTTATTTACCTTTTATCAATGAATTATTAAACCATCATTAATGCTAACTTACAATGTTGCATTTGTGATATTTTATAGACAATCGTTTGACGCATATATTATTTATTTTTTAAATAATACTAGGTTAATAATAGTTAATATATTATTTTAAATATTAATGACTAACATATCATATTTTATAAGTTTTGTGGAATGTCTTAATAAAATATTTTCCCAAAGCAATATGTGAGATTTAATTAATTGAAATTTAAAAAATTATTAAGATTAATATTGACTTTATAATTTATTAATTTGGTTAATAAAAACAAATTCAAAAAGAGCAGGTAAACCATATTTTAATTGATTCTTGTAAAGATATGGGGATAATAGTCTCTTAATATTTCATATTAGGAATAAATGAAAATATTTAAAAATGAATATCTCTTTTAAATAGGTTTTATGTTCCAAGTTATAAATGAAGCTTCATATTGAGTGTGTTTTTGGAAGTTATTATGATATATTGGTACCTTCCAATTAACCAGTTATAAATGAAGTTTCATATTGATTGTGCTTTTTGGAAGTTATTATTATATATTGGTATCTCTCAATTAAGCTAAACAACGAATTATTAATACAAGGGTATTACATGGTGTACAATTAAGGAACTTTGTAATATTGTGATTAAAATGACAATCTTTTTATTTCTCCCTAATGGATTTAGAATCTCAAAGTATAACTATGTCTACATCCATAATATATTCAACACAAATGTCATGATACATTGAACATGAAAAAGTAGATGATATTTTTATTTGGGCTCCATGTTCCATGACTAGCATATGCATTATTTGCGATGTATGTGATGATTAGTCTCTAGCCTTAGTGTTTGAGAAAATTTCTTCAGTTACAAAATATGATCACAAACTCTATGAGTGTTTTCTTGAATATGATCAATCAAAATAATTAAAGAATAAATCAAAATCAAAATATAAATGCAAAATAAAATATCAAGGTTAAAATACATTAACTCTCATATTGAAATTGAAGTGTACTTTAAATATCCATTAGAAACTTACAACAAAGTGGAAATCATAATTTATCTCGTGCAACCACTATGTTTCCCTAGACATTGTCATGTTTCCCTAGCCATTGTCACTTTTTGTCTATGATCAGAAAAATATAAGAATGTGATTAAGAACTATGTTATTTTTATCCATGATGTCAATATATGATTCTAAATACTAGAGACCTAAATTTTGTGTATGAAACCTTTCCACACTAAGATCAAACATGATAGTTGTCTTTCTACACATGTTGTAAGTGAAAATCAATGTTGAAAACATCGACATTGGGATAAAATTGACAAGGGCTCAAAAAACAAAAAAACATCGTAAAAAAGGAGAAAATATTGATTAAATTATGAGAACATCAACAAAATGAAGATACCACCAAAATATTGGTTAAAAAATGGTAAACATTGGCTTGGCCAAGAAATCGTGACTTTACGATATTTCACGATAAAATCAAGATGTTTGCAACACTGGTGAACAATGAAGAGAGTTTGTGGGAATCACTCATGGAAGTTAACAATGCTGAAGTTAAGGTGTTTGATGTAGTTTTCTAAGCATTAAGCCTAAAAATATCCTAGTAATCAGAACTCCATTTTATTAGAAGGATGGATGTTATTATGTATTTGGATCCCCTATCCTCTAAGGGTAGAAGAAAATATGATATTATATCTGAGAGTGTTAGTTGGAAATTTTGTAGGCATATGAACCAACTGAAAATAGGCAACAACATGGGTTATAGAAATTTGTGCACCAAAAAACAATGGCTAGATATTTGCATTTACCTTAAATATATCCTAGGTAGACATAACCACATGAAGGGGTAAATTCTAAAGCTAAATGGAGTATATAACATTGTCATTGGAGATTTCAAAGATCATATCTTCAAAAGTAACAATATCTATCTATCTATCTATCTATCTCTCTCTCTCTCTCTCCTCTTCTCTCTCTCTCTCTATATTATATATATATATATCGTTAAAGTAATACAGAAGATTATATTTAAAGGTTACCTACTAGAACAACCCATGAATTATTTCCCCTAGCATATTTCCAATTATGTAAAGAACCTTTTCCAACTAAGTTATTTTTTTCAAAAAATCAGCGGGTGTTTTTACTATAAAAATATATATATTTTGTTAATGAGCATAATAATTTTTTTTACTAATTACAATAACATTATTTTATCAAAGTGTATCAATGTTTCCTTAGGAGAAATAATACGAAGTAATAACTATAAACTATGTTAAATGTAAATTTAGAAACATATTTGATAAGGCATGCGATACAATCAATTAAACATATCGCAAACTTATATATAATTCTTAATGTCCCTTGGTTTTAATCTTCTAAGAGGCCTCTTGGAATTCAACTGTTGTTGACACTCCTCTACACCAACCCTAACGAATTAGATGTCCAACATTCCCCCTTGATCCAATGGTTGTACGTAAGTTCAAGTGGAGAATTGAAATACAAAAGTGTACAACAATGAATCACTAGATGTGCTCTCTAAAATGGTTGTTTAAAGAATACGACAAACCAAATGACATAGAAGAACCCAAGGCTTCTACCAATATTAGTTTAAGGTTGACCACCAAGTCTAGAAGTAGGCTCAAATTAGTTCCTAGCCCACCAACCAAGTCATGTTCATGAAACATGTATCTGTATATAGCTAAAACTATAAATATGAATCTAGATCACTCTTGTTGTAGGTTGTGTCAGTTTCCTTTGACTTAGGTTGTGGCATAGATTTGCTCAACATTTATTTGAGGCTAGTAGATAGACATAAATTCTCCATATGTTAAATACAAGGTGAGAAGATGAATATATATTCAGTGAAAGATGTTTCAATAATCTAGATTGAACTCTGAGTTACGACTGATATATCTTCTTGGATATTAAAGACCATTACAAAAAAGTGTTCCACCTAAGGTGAATCCTTTATCTTACAAGAGTATTATGTCTGAAACATCCGTCTGAATGATAATTATTTTTTCCATAATTCTCACAAGGGTGAAGATCAAAACACTAATCTTTCACATGGACAACCCAATCAAAATGATGGCATTTGAAAATTTGAAATGCTATGGAAGAAGAATAGGTGAAGTTGAACTATCTTGAAGAAACTAAGCACTTTGAAATTGGATGGGTTCAGAGTAGTTTGGGGTGTGAAATATCACATCCTTTTCCTATCCAAGACTAGTTCTATTATTGTTGATGCTAAGTTCTTTCAAAGTATTGATGATGGTCATAGGAAGTTCAAGTTAAACATTTACATCTTCATGTATATATGCTATTGAAATGACCTCATTGAAGTGATCAATTACTATCTATTAATGAGAGTCAACTTGAAACTCAAAATAGTAGTTATTATGTTAAAAAATTTGATTATCTTTTTGTAGCCCATGTTGTGGGAGCTGAGGCTCGAGTTTCAAAAAATCAATATAGTCTTATTCTAAACATATTCTAACATGAGTAAGAGTTGATTTGTCTATTGTTGAGCCCCAGAACTAGCACTCTTCTACACATTTTCCTAAACCTTTTTCTTCTCTTTTCTCATATCACTACCTCATAAGCTATCACAATTTGTTACATGTTGATTTTAGGAGTGCATTTGAGTGATTTTCAAATTATATCATTGTGTGTGCTATTTAATCTAGGTTTTGTTTATCAGCTAAGGAATGTAGCCACTTTCCACAACTAACTCGCAATTCTACAGTCATTTTCATTGTTATGTAGGTTACAGGTGTCGGCAGGAGAAAAGAGACACATGGGAAGCTCAAAAATTATCCACACATGGATGAGGTCCTATCTGCTTAGCTGAATTTGTGAAGAAAGGTACTAGTCAAAGGGTGGTCTACAGAGAGTCTTGCGTAAACTAGTACTCTGTTCCAGCACGCAAAGAAGCCTGAAGCCGTTCCTGAACTCATGGATCCATTTTTGCCACCTACAGGCCATCTCCATAACACAATCCAACATCCACCTTGCGTAGATTTATTGTTCATGGCAGCTGAGAGGATGAACTTTCGAATTTTGACCTGTTCACGTGTCCATTGCTGAAGAATTTTCTCCAAAAAACAATTATCTATTTCCTCTATAAATATAAGTGTTTGCAATGCAAATAGTTAGTCTTGTTACTATTGTTTTAGAGTAATTTTGCTATTGTAACCAAGAGACATATCCTCTATTTTATAATAGAAAAACTCTATTTTTCACATGACTGTTTAAGTGTGATTTGAAGTGACAACATGTTAACCCAAAGTTGTGCAGAGGGCCCATGTGTGGCTGAGGTTCTTCTTTTGTTTTGTATAGTTTTTCATGTATATTTCTTCTTATTTACACTATACATTTCTCATGTTTTGCTTATGGTTTTAATCGTTTTAATCCTGTACATGATTTTGCAACTTGCTATGTTTTCTTCTAACATTGATCAGTGCATTTTAGAATAGGTTATGCTTGAGCTTCTTCATATAATTTTTGCATCAAGTGGTGATCTGAGACTTGCTTCCTTTGCTGAAATTTAGTTTTCAATTCCAGTTGTTATGCTTTTATTTAGTGAGATTTGTGTACTGCTTTTCGATAGTTTAGATATCAATTCTTCATGCTATATGATGATATATATAGAGCCTTTATCTTAACCCTATTTTAGAAGTTAATTGGCGAGCTATTCTGATTATAGGTGAAGTAATTGACTTTGTTTTCATTAGCCTGCATGTAGATAGTTTAAATGTCATTCTTTCATGCCATATGATGATATTTCCGGAGTCATTAGCTTAACCCCATTTTAGAATATAATTGATGAAATATTGTGATTATGGGTGAAATTAGTGACTAGTTTCCAACTTCTTTATTTTTTTTTGGTTTTGAGTGCAGTAGTTTTTTAGATTACAATTCTATAATTAGGATGGGCAGCAGAGATAGTAGCCTCATTTTCAATACTTCATCTTTAGCTTGATTTATGTAGCTGCATGTTTTCACTCTTATTCAAAGTTTTGATTTTGTAGATAACATGTTTTGAGATATTTAATGTTCTAAGTTTGGAAATTACCATAAGAAGCATAAACCTTGTCTTCAATTCTACATCCATACTTGATCTTTAAAAGTATTCTTAAAACTTTAGACTTGGATTTCCATTTGTGTTTAACACTTTAGGAGACCAACAAGAACAAAACCTCAAAACAAGATAAAAACTAAAAATAGTGAGGTAAGAAAAAGGTTGTCTTCCACATACAGTGCACTACATTTCATCAGTTTACAACTCCCAGATTGATAACTTATGTAGCAATTTAGGGCACACTAATTTGACTAAACATTTTTGCGTAGTTTCTAGGGAAGTGTAACTAGGTAGGCTATCTTTTACATTCAAAAGAAAAGGGAAAAAATTAATAATTTCTTGAAGTATGCACTCCTCTTGCACCTAGTGTGATCTGGAGGATCAAAAAGGAGAATTATTAGTTCAATAATTTCTTAAGTATGCTCTCTTCTTGCACCTAGTGTGAGCTGGAAGATCGGAAGAAGGATTATTAGCCTAATTAAAAAAATCATCAAAAATAAAAAGAAATGACATGCATAGAGAAAGATATTGTAGGGGAAGGTTTATAGCTAGGAGAAAAAGTTCAATTTTTACAACTCCAACTACTTCAATGAATAGAAAAGATACACCTCAATCACAGACTCATACTCCCAACCTTAAGATTCCTGCAATTCAAGGGGCAAAAACTGAATTAGAATATTCTCCCACACTATCTACTAAATCTGGTCTAGGAGAAGAACCCCTTTTCACTTCCATAAGGGAGCCTACTATAGTGAAAGAAGTAGAATTACCTAGAGAAGAAGAAGAGATAGAGACTCTCTCTCATCAGCCATTAATAGAAGAACCAAAAGATTCTGAGGAAAATATCATGGCAGAAATGGTACAAGATGGAGAATTTTCACTATTTGGAGGAGGGGGTAGAGGTAGAGGTAGAGGAAATAATGGAGGTGGTAGAGGTAACAATGGAGGAGGTAGAGGTAATAATGGGGGAAATAGGGAAGGAGATAACTCATTTGGATTCCCTATAGTAGATGAGGAAACCCATACAACAATGAAAAACATTTCACCATCTGTCCTCCCAAACTTTTATGGATTTTGATGTGAGGATCCTGAAACATTTTTATTTGAGTTTGAAGTCTTATGCCAAAAGGGGCTGCTCTGAAATGGTTTATGGGATTAGTTACTCAATCTATTAGGACTTGGAATGATATGAGGTACGCATTTTTGGATAGATATTTGGATTATTGTATGCTTACTAATCATAAGGATGAGGTATTCAAAATGATGCAAAAAGAAGATGAGAACTTGGAGGATTTTCTTGAAAGGTTTAAATACAACTTAAAGAGAGAAAAAATGACCAATTTAGATGAGGAAACCTTGAAAGCCCTTTTATTGAAAGACATTAGAGATGAATGGATAGATATTTTTAACATGATGGGGAAGGGAGATATATCTCAACTTCCACTAAGTGACATAGTTGAACTATCTGTCCATCTCTCAAGGGTAAAATCTAAAACTAGAAAAGGGCCTAGATATCCTTCTCTTATTAGAGCAAACAAATTTGCAACTGGAATAGCAAGTAGGGCAAAGATTGGAAATATTCTTGATGAGTTCAAAACTAACATTCTAGGGAGCCTTAGTGGACAGCTAGACACCCTCAAAATTCAAAACAAGCAGAAAACAAAAGTGGATGCCTTGGCCATATTTTTCCTAAAATGTAGAAAGAAACATGCTCTAACAGAATGTCCCTTAGATGCAAAAGTTGTAGAAACATGTATGATTTGCTCAGAAATTCATGAGACCAAGGATTGTCCTTCAATCCCAGGACTCAAAGATGTCTTTCAAGAGGACCCAAATTTTGTAGAATCTCTTTGTTTCATTCCAAGAAGACCATGGCAAGGGCAACAAAATCAAGGATTTAACAATCTTACGAATTTTCAGCCCGCACCAAATTGGAATTCTTGGCAGCAACCTTGGCCTCAACCTCAAAATCAGTATCAATCTCAATCATGGGCACATGGGGTACAAAATAATTATGGGAGATTTGCTCAATATCATCAATATCCTCCATCTTATCAGGGCTATCTTCCACCATGAAACCAGCAACAAAATCCACAACTTTCAAATCAAAACCCACAACTTTCATTACCATTTCCACAACAACAACCTCCTCAACAAAGCCAAAATCCTCAACTCTTGCTTCCATTTCAACAGAAGCCAAATCAACTACCAGCCCAACCATTACCAAATCCCAACAACAAAAATCCTCATAATTCTTACATGGTAGAAGGACAACAATTTCCTACCTATATGATTGTTCCTCTAGATCTTAATGATGTTCAACTTAGACCTGGTAGGATTTTACAAAAGGAAAATCCTTCTATAGATGTTCAAGAATAAGATGCTTCTGAGGAGGATTCCCTGAAAGCTAATAAAAGTTTTGAAGAAGCATCCCTTCAAAACCCAACCATTCAAAAATAAAAACAAAAAGAGTCAACCCCCACAACTCCTATAGTTGAGAAACTTGCATCTACATCCACAACTCCTTAGCCTAAGAGATTACAAATTGACAAGGGGTGGAAAAAGAAATCTTGTTGCCTAAATATGATTTCCTAGATGAATTAAAGAATGTCAGTATCAATATTACCTTGCTACAAGCCATTAGAGAGATTCCAATTCTAGCAAAAACAATAAAGGAGTTGAGTATCAAAAGACTAGGTAGGAAACCAAGAGACACAAAAAGAATCCACCTGGTAGGAAAGATAGCAGATATCAAGATGGGAAATATTACCATGTAGAAATATGTGGATCCAGGTAGTCCAATTGTTAAGACACACAGAAGTGGGATAGAAATTCCAAATACATTGATTGAAATGGGGGCTGCTATAAACGTTATGACTAGACAGACTATGGAACAACTTAAACTTCCTAATCTTCTTTTTACACCTACTTTACTGCAACTTGCAGATAGATCAATAAACAAACCAGATGGTGTACTAGAAGATATTACGGTCTCCTTAGATTCTTGGGAATATCTAGTCGATTTCATGATTCTGACTCCCAAGAATAATCCAGGAGGACAACCACTCATCTATGGAAGACCTTGGCTAGCCACAGCTGATGCTTTTATTAGTTGTAGATATGGTGACATGTACTTTGTATCCTCCAGCAAAAACAATTACAAAAGTAGGAAACAATGAATGGGTCGATGATGAAGACACTATAGAACCTGTCTTTAGTCTCTCTGAAGTTGGTGAAGATAGTCAAATCTTGAATAGATTAGAAAATTTTGAAACATCTTTAGAATATGATCACACACAATTTCAGTTAGATTCTGATATTGATTACTTGTCATCAAGGCAAATGTCTCTCTACACTATGGAAGAGTTTGGCAGTTCTACAGTTCAAATTTTTCCAGGTAAAACATTGAATATCAAAAAAAAATTGGAAAAATTACAACAAGAAGAGCTAACCAAAACGTTACAAAAACATTCTACTGCATTTGCATGGGTGTATACTGATATGAAATGTATTGACCCTAAGACTTGCATTCATCATATCTATATTGTGAAAAATAGTAGACCAACTAGACAACCGCAGAGAAGGATGAATCCAAATCTTAGGGAGATCGTGAAAGAAGAGCTCCAAAAATTACTCAATGTAAACTTCATTTACCCAATCTCAAATAATCGATGGGTTTTCCCCTTGGTGATAGTACACAAAAATAATAGTAAATGGAGGGTGTGCATTGACTACAGGGAATTGAATAAAGCAGCTTTGAAGGATCACTTTCGTTTTCCCTTTACCGATCAAGTATTAGATACATTAGCAGGAAAAAATTACTTTTCATTTCTAGATGGTTTTAGTGGTTATAATCAAATTCAGGTAGCACCTAAAGATCATGATAAAACCACATTTAATTTTCCATGGGGAACTTTTACCTACCAAGTGCTTCCTTTAGGATTATGCAATGCACTAGCAACATTCCAAAGAGCAGTACTAGGAATTTTTTCTGATCTAATCCATGATTGTGTAAAGGTATATATGGATGATTTTATAGTCTATGGTAATACATTTGAAGAAACCTTGGAAAATTTAGAAAATGTCCTTATAAGATGTAAAGAAACAAACCTTTCATTAAGCCATGAAAATTTTTTTATGATGTTTACTGAAGGTATTGTTTTGGGACATCACTTTTTTGGGGATGGGATTAGAGTAGACAAATAAAAAATTGAAGTCATCTCCAAGTTGCCTATTCCAAATTGTCAAAAAGATGTTAGAAGTTTTCTAAGATTTACTCGACATTATAGAAGATTTATAGAAAATGTTACCAAAATAGCATCTCCACTCTTCAAACTACTTACAAAACACAGTGAATTCAAATGGAGTCTTGATTTCCAATCAACATTTGAAGCTTTGAAAACAAGAATATGTAAAGCACCTATCTTGAGAGGACCAAATTGGAAAATTCACTTCCATATTTCTACAGATGCTTCAAATATAGCTTTGGGAGCTATATTGGGACAAAAAGACTTGGTTCCTTATGCCATTTAGTATACTAGAAAAAATTTAACTCCCACTAGTTGAATTATACTATGACTAAAAAAGAGTTCTTAATTGTTGTTCATGCAATTAATAAGTTCAAACATTATATAACAGGCTATGAAACTTTTATTCATACTGATCATTCTGCAATTAGATGTCTAATTAAGAAACCTGTTACTAATGGTAGAGTTACAAGGTGGCTCCTACTTTTACTGGAATTCAATATTACTGTGTTAGATAGACCAGGGAAACAGAACACAGTTGCTGATTTCTTGTCTAGGATTCAGAATATCAAAGAAGATTCTCTTGTAAAGGATAAGTTTCGTGCTGAATACCCATTTGTAGTAACTACGAAAACTCCTTGGTTTGTATATGTGGCTAACCATTTGGTTACAGGGAAACTACCTCCACATTTATTTCCTAGTGAAAGAAGAAACATTATTTAGGAAAGTTCAAGCTATTCATTGATTTCTAACGAATTGTTTAAAACAGGCCCACACTTTGTGATCAAAAGATGTGTCAGGGAAGATGAAATGCCTGATATTCTCAAAGCATGTCATGATGAACCATGTAGTGGACACTTTTCTAACAAGAGGATAGCTTATAAAATCCTTCCTTTAGGATATTATTGGCCATCCCTCTTCAAAGATGCAAAACAATATGCTAAAAGGTGTGATAGCTGCAAAAGGGTAGGGAAACCTACCCCCTCAAATGAGATGCCATTGCAACCTCAGGTACTCATTGAACCCTTTGAAAAATGGGCTTTAGACTTTATTGGACCTATTAATCCTCCATCCAAACAGAAAAAGTATATATTGGTATGTACTAATTATGTCACTAAATGGGTAGAAGCCAAAGAATTATTTTCTACTACTGAAAATTCAGTAGTTAATTTTCTTTATGAGGATATTTTTACTTGCTTTGGTGTTCCAACAGAAATTGTGACAGATCAGGGAAGTTAATTTGCATCCAGAATGATGGACAAGCTGATGGAAGAGTACAAGGTCAAGCATAGGAAATCCACTCCTTATCATCCGCAAGAAACTGGTCAAGTGGAGTCCACAAACAAAGTAATTGAAAGCATCATTACCAAGATTGTGCTTCTATACAAAAGCGATTAGGTAGAAAGGTTTCCTGAAACCTTATGGGCCTATAGAACTACATGGAGGAACACAACATGACACACTCCCTATGAACTCGTTTATGGAAAGGAAGTTATGCTCCCCATTGAGTTCGAAGTCAAAACTTTGAAGATGGCAGTTCAATTGGGAATGGATCTATCAGAAGCCCAAAAGCATAGATTGGAGCAGTTGAATGAACTAGATGAGATCAGACAAGAAGCAATTCAAAGAACTAATATAGTTCAACATCAAAGGGCTAAGTGGTACGACAAATACATCAAGGACAAAAAGTTTCAAGAAGGAGATTGGGCAATGCTATTTGATTCCAAGTTCAAATATTTTCAAGGTAAATTTCAGACACATTGGCTTGGGCCGTATGAGATTGAAAAATGTTTTAGCAATGGAATAGTAAGAATCAAAAAAATTGATGAGCATCAAACTCCTCTCATTGTGAATGGTCACCGCTTGAAGATCTATCATAAGCCACTCTCAAAGGAGGAGTTTATCAAAATCTTTCAAGATAATTTTACAATGAGGCCGATAAAGAAGAATCATTCTTCTCCACCAGCCTAGTCTTTGTTCTTTTCATCATCGTCTAATCTATCTATCTATCTATCTATATATATATATATATATATATAAGCCTAAAAACCAATCACTAATTGGCAGCCTTATGCAAAAAATATAGGGTGAAAATCAGAAGCTTCTGGCGCCCTATATTTTCCAAAAAATAAAAATTGTCATTTCATTCATAGTTGTTCCATTCCATTTCACTCCATCTTGCCACCACATTCCATGAATAAAATTTCTTTCAATTTATCTTCATGTTCACCTTTCCATATATCATTCATATAGTCGTTTTTCATTTCCATTCATTTCGCTAAGTCATATGTTATTCACTATGTTAGTTTCCGCAACTGAATTCTGATTCCGCAGCTGATGTTGATTCCACAGCTAATCCTCTGTTACTCTATTGAGAAAATCAAGTGAATATCCAAATAATGATAAAAGCAAGATGCAAGTATGGAAGAGGAAGATATTTTGAAGATGTCAGCACCTAAAAGCACCTACAAAGGTAGCCAATCAAAAGTTAGCAAAACAAAAGAGGTATGATTCCAAGGTATGAGCAAAACTATATTCAAATAGCATTTCAAACACATAATTTTTATAGTTTGTAAATCACAAGCTCCATAATGTGTAATGATTTCACTTGATAGCTTCCTTAACTCCACCATATCTTCCGCATCAATCCTAACGGTCTCATAATCATCTCCCGAGTTTAACTCTTACTTAGTCCTACATCTGCATTACAGTTTTCAAAATGGTTAATGATGCAGATGTGAACTGATTGAATACGACTCTCTTCCACTGAAATTCCACTTTGCAACCTTTTTATGAACCCACTGACATCCACTCTCCAACCTTTTATTTCAAACTCTATTCAGTTTCGCCATTTTCACTCTGCCTCCACACTTTCACACTAGGATTTACAATTTTCGGTTCAAGGTTTGTTTACATAGAATTCTACTCCGTGAACCCACTCCTATTGCATGGTCTACATTCTTCCTGCTTTATAACCACTGATTTTCTTTGCAGCCCTCTTCCATTTTCCACTCGCATAACCATTCTACTCTCGTAAAACTATCTATAGAGGTATCTTTGTAGTAAGAAGGAGGAATGGGTATTATAGTGAGAACAGAGCCTGATGGAGCTAAATTTATGGAGGGATACCCCAAGCTAAAGAGCACGTTGAGGAAGGAAATATTCTTGTAGTTTATTCAAAAGTTCAAGGGTCATAATAAGGAAGTCACAAAAATGTTTGCAAGATCCTTCAATGGTATGGATGTCGAAACTGGGGACATCAAATTTCTAGTAACAGAGTCATCCATTACAACAACAACAAAGCTTCCACAAGAAGGAGAACAATAGTTTAAGAATAAGGACTTCAATGAAAAGGTCTGGAGGGTTATTCTTCGTAATCCAAGTATGGACGTATCAATTTTTAAACAAGGAATTCTTGTTTTAGCCTTAAAGGAAAAATGGACTAGTCTACCATTAATAATTCAGAAATTCATTACATGTGAGGGTAGGTACGGCTCCATGTGCATGTAACATATAAGATTATTAATGAATTTCTTGGAGAATTAAACCATCAATCTTCCTAATATCTTGTTGAGTAGTTTGAGAAAAATGTCTAATACTGTGTAAAAGAAAATAGATGATGTGGAGCCTCATCTCTATCATCGTGGCCTTATTAAGATCTTGGTTGAGAATTAATTGAAAGAGAGAAAGGATACATGGGAAAAATTCCTAGATAGGAATTTCTTCGAAGACCCTCCTGAAGTGCCTCAGGGAAGTTCAACAAAGAGAAGTAGGAGAAAAAGAACAAATTTAACAATCCAAGATTCTCCTACTAGTGTGACCAAGGAAACTAGTAAAGAAGAAATTCTTTCTGAAACGTTGACAGAGATTAGAAAACAAGCAAAACGAAAAGGGAAGAGGAATATTGAAGATATTTACCAAACCCCTAAGCCTTCTTCAGAAGAACAGCAAGTGCTTTCTGAGAGATTAATTCATCTTAAGAAATAGTCAACTAAGGTAAAAAGAAAAGGGAAAGGAGAAACAAAGAATATAAAAGGGAGACACAAGCTCACAAGGTCTAAGAAGGAGCTTTAGATTAAAGGGCAGATTGAAGAAAACACAAATCAAGGGAGCTCACTTCATAGACCTGGGAGGTGAAACTCAATATCAATCACCAGAAAACACTCCTCTCGATCAAAGTCCACAATATTCTTCTTCTCCCCGATTAGATTTTGAAACTAGTCCAAGGAAGACAACACCAAAATTGATCAAAGAAACAAATGTATGACTTCATTGAATCATTGGAAAAAACTACAGCATAACAGGGGACTTCATCCAATCAGCCAGGTACAGCTCAGGAAACTTTGATCCAGTCATTAAAACAAGAGATTTATGAGCTGGAAGTCTTGAACAAACATATCCAAAGGGAAAATGAAACACTAAAAGAGAAAAAAGAATTGGACAAAATTATCCATGACAATACCATGCTGCATTTAGGATTATGGCACAAGAAAAATAGAAAACTGAAGAAGAAAAACAGGAGGTTAAATAGAGCTCTCATTAATCTCAAGTATAGATGCCTTATATGAAGCCTAGGATGACAGTGATCGCAAGGAAGAGGAAGAAAACAATAGTTGTCTTAGTAGAAGTCTCAGAACAAATGAATTGAAGAAAGGATAGTTACAGTTTTGGTTGCATGTGGAGATGCAACATCTTCACAATGGGGGTATGTTGAGCCCTAGAACTACCTCTCTTCTACACATTTTCCAAAACCTTTTTCTTCTATTTTCCCATATCAATACCTCATAAGCTATCAAAATTTGTTACATTTTGATTTTAGGAGTGCATTTGAGTGATTTTCAAATTATATCATTATGTGTGCTATATGATCTAGGTTTTGTTTATCGGCTACGTAAAGTAGCCACTTTCTGCAGCTAACTTGCAATTCCACAACCATTTTCATTGTTCTATAGGTTACAGGTGTTGGTAGGAGAAATGAGACACATGGGAAGCTCAGAAATGATCCACATATGGATGAGGTCCTATCTGCTTAGCCGAATTCGTGAAGAAAGGTACTGGTCAAATTGTGGTCAACAAAGAGTCTTGCATCAACTAAGACTTTGTTCCTGCACGCAAAGAAGCCTGAAGTTGTTCCTCAGCTCATGGATCCATTTTTGCCACCTGCAGGCCATCTCCATAACGCAATCCAACATCCACATCGTGTAGGTTTAATGTTCATGGCAACCGAGAGGCTGAACTTCCGGATTCTGACCTATTCACGTGTCCATTAATGAAGAATTTTATCCAAAATACAGTTATCTATTTCCTTTAGAGATATAAGCATTTGCAACACAAATAGTTAGTCTTTTTATTGTTGTTTTAGCATTATTTTGCTGTTCTAACTGAGAGACATATCCTTTGTTTCATAATAGAAAAACTATGTTTTTCACTTGACTATTTAAGCATGGTTTGAAGTGAGAGTGTGTTAACCTAAAGATGTGTAGAGGGCCCCTGCCTGGCTGAGGTTCTTCTTTTGTTTGTATAGTTTTTCATGTATATTTCCTCTTGTTTACACTGTACATTTCTCATGTTTTGCTTATGGTTTTAATCGTTTTAATCCTGTACATGATTTTGCAGCTTGTTATGTTTTCCACTAACACTGATTAGTGCATTTTAGAATAGTTTATGCTCAAGCTTTTTCATATAGTTTTTGCATCAAGTGGTGATCTGAGACTTGCTTCCTCTGCTAAACTTTAGTTTTCAATTCCAGTTGTTATGCTTTTATTTAGTGATATTTTCTTACTATTTTTAGATAGTTAGATATCAGTTATTCATGCTATATGATGATATCTCGGAGCCTTTAGCTTAACCTTGTTTTAGAAGTTAATTGGCGAGTTATTGTGATTATAGGTGAAGTAATTGATTTTTCTTTCATTAGCCTGCAAGTAGGTAGTTTAAATGTAATTCTTTCATGCCATATGATGATATTTCCAAAGTATTTAGCTTAGCCCCATTTTAGAAGTTAATTGATGAAATATTGTGATTATGGGTGAAATCAGTGACTAGTTTTGAGCTTTTTTATTTTTATTTTTGGTTTTGAGTGTAGTAGTTTGTTAGATTTCAATTATGTAATTAGGATGGGTAGCAGAGGTAGTAGCCTCATTTTCAATACATCATCTTTAGCTTGAATTATGTAGCTGCATGCTTTCACTCTTTTTCAAAGTTTTGATTTTTTAGACAACATGTTTTGAGATCTTTGAAGTTCTAAGTTTGGAAATTACCATAAGAAGCATAAACCTTGTCTTCAATTATACATCCATACATGATCTTTAAAAGTATTCTTAGAACTTTAGACTAGGATTTCCATTTGCATTTAACACTTTGGTAGACCAACAAGAACAAAACCCCAAAACAAGATAAAAACTGAAAACAATGAGGTATGAAAAAGGTTGTCTTGCACATACAGTGCACTACACTTGATCAGTTTACAACTCCCAGATTGATAACTTATGTAGCAATTTAGGACACACTAAATTGACTAAACATCTATTATAATCATATTTTCAATAGTGGAGAGTATTAGAGTATTCAATAACTATAATACATCATCAATTCAAGCCATATAAATACTGTGTTAAAACTTAAAGGTTTTGGTAGAAGACTATGTTAGACATCAAAGTGTTTAGGAATCATAGAGCCATAAGACATGCCCACTATTTGTAACCATAATTTTTTTGTTCTAACTATCAAAAAGAGCCAAATAGGTCTCAATTCCTTTCCATGAATTTGATTAAAAATGTACATTTGGAAATCCAATCTTCTAAAGGCCCTTCCAAGATATCACCTAAAGGAAATATTATTTTATCATGAAGAGAGCAAGTAGTATTATTGCAAAAATGAGCACCTTCTTCAAAATATGCCTCAAGGTTACCACTATTTCATGCACTAATGTCGTAGTAAACTTGGTCCTCATCATTTATCCGATGCCCATAGTTGGTATTTTTATTTTTTGAAGAAGAAATGCATTATCAACATGACATAATTATTAAACATGAAACTTAAATACATTATAGGATTAAAACATTTTGATTCAATAGTTAAAAAGAGTCAAGTGTGACCATGTATATGCTATAATTGCCTAGGATTTTAATCCACACATGGAGACCAAGAAAAAATCACCAATTACAAGAAAAAACTATTGGTTCTTGTTCAACTCAAAAATGGAGACAACAACTAAGAATGGAAATTAAAGAGGAAGGGTGAATGGTTGAGACCCTTGGGATCCCACGAGGGATAAATGTGTAGGTCATCCACCCACCTATGTCAATTTTACTATGCTATATCTTTTAATAGTATCTATTTAGAGAATTTTTGCACGCTAAAATAGAATTTCCCAACTCGTAGAAATGGGAATGGAAGAATAACTAATATTTCAATTTTTGACCATATCTTCCAACCTGCAAATGCAAATATATTCCACCACATTTCGATAGAGTGAGCTAATAAAACTAGAGAAGTTTGAAGGTAAAGAGTTATTGATTTGATTTTAAAAATGATTTCTTTGTATAAGTATGATGAAAAATGAGATCTTCAGAGAACAATAGGGATAAAAAAAACTAATTTTGTTCAAACATGTAGCTAGGTTAAGTCTTCATCATGAGATATGTAATCATTATTTTATGTATTTGATGTAAACAGAGAAATAAATTTCAATTATTTTTTCTAGAGGCATCAGTTTCATGCTTAAGGAAAATTATTTTATAGGCCAAACTCCCATTGAGAGCTTCTAGGGCTTGTGATTGAGTCTACAAGTCAAAGAAACTCATTGTCATGTAAGAAAGACCCAGTTGGGCATGTTACAAATTGTAAAAAGAATCTATTTGAGTGAATGTTTAATAAAAATATCTTCCAAGACATCATCTTGGTGCAAAGATCAATATTTTGTACATGAAGGGACAAGTTCACCTAAATATAGTAGTTTGTACCACTCAAAAGTCTATAAATATGAGGAAACTCGACCTCATTTGGATACACTCTTAAGAACATTCTATCTCCTCAAGGTAGATGCTAAAAAGGATGAAGAAGTATAAGAAAATCAAGATCAAACTTTTGGGCCTTTCTCTCTCTCTTTCTCTCTCTCTTGTTAGGGTTTCTACATTTGTTGGGCAAGTCAAAGTTCTGAAGAGTTGTTGGGCAAGGTGAAGTGTTGGAAAACTATTGGGTCAAAATTCCAGAATAATTTTCTCGGTAGGTTGAAGTTCCAAAAGAATTTATAGGTAGCTTGAAGTTCTAGAAGAATTTTTTGGCTAGGTAAAGTTGAAAAAGAATTTGTTGGGCAAGTTGAGGTTGCAGAAGAATTCGTCGGGTAGGTCGAAGTTCCAATAATTTGCTGGACAACTCATAGTTCTAGAAGAATATGTTTGGAAGTTGATATTCCAAAAATTGTTGGAAATCATTGACTTGGTATTGGAGGGTCTTATTCAACGGTCATAGGTCTTGGATTTCAAAAATGGAAGTTCTATAAGAAGCGAATAATTCTTGTGGGTTTTCCTCTTAGTTGGAGAGGTTTTGGCCCTCGCTGATCACCTATATATCGTGTCATTCATCCTATTGTTCTTGATGGTTTTGTGGGTGTTTGATGAAGATACTACCAATAATAATCAAGTAAAATAATAATTTCCTGAAGTTAAGTAAAAATGCATCACATGCAATTATCAAATTAAGAGAAATCATCTACTCTAACTACCCCTAGATTTCTCAACATGGTATCAGAGCTAAGGTAAAGAAAACAAGGAAAGGTAGCTTAAATAAGGAAACTAAAGGTCTAAAGCATATTGAGATCATAAGTAACATCAATCATTAATAAAAACTATTCATCTCGAGGAAAACATCAAAACCCTAGCTCATTCAAGGAAAGGATTTCTCAACTAAAGCATTCTTGGGAAGCCTAGAATCTACAAAGGATATAATACCATAAGGACTTGATATCCACTCAATCAAAGGAATATCGTTCATTTAAAACACCTTGGGAAATCCATATCATTTTACATTATCATTTGAGGAGGCAAGAAGCGATGTTGTCATCGTCATTAAGAAATCAAGGTGATCTCCATGTCTTTGAGCCAAAGATCACTTTTCAAGGAAGACATTTTCATCAAGAATACATCTTCTATTATACACATCATCATCAAAATCAAGAAGGAACCAGTTTGAAGACAATGAAATCAAGGAATATCTTCACAATTAATTATCTTTATATATGTATGAACCTCTTAAAATAAAATCATTTTCCAAGGAAAGAAACAAGTTGGTTCAGTCATGAAACTTTCTTGCATGGAATAACATGACACAATTGATCCTCATAGAAAATGAAGTTGAACATCTTAATTGATCAATGACTAAGCCCCTAAAGGAAGAAGCTAAATCTCTAGTAATGTATATGAAAGGGGAAGTATGGACTCAAAGGATTCTCATTGAATCCATCAAGGCTCCCATCATACCTTATGTATCAAAGGCGGAAACATCAATAGCAATATAGGACAAGTTAATAGAATTTTTCTCCATAAGTATTGCGATCGAATTGATATTGTTGAGGAAGAAGATGTACAAATGAAGATATCAAAGGAATATGGAATAGCCCCACATTTTATGCAGGAGTAAAAAATAACAGACCAACTACAAGATTTGGGAGAAATAATGGTTGATAAGAAAATGACCACCATAGTGCTCAATGCAATTTTAGAGGAATGGGGCAACTTCACCTCTAGCATCTTGTTAAAGAAGGAATCAATCCCATTTAGTGAACTTTGGTCATTCTGTAAAATTGAATAAACGACATTGAAGGAAAACGGCGATGTAGGATCAAATGAGAAAGGATAGTTTGGAATGTTAAGTCCTCATAAAAGGAAGAAGAAGAATATTTCAAAGGTCCAATGTTATGGTTGTCATGAATATGTGCACTACAAGAATGATGCTCTAAAACTCAAGAAAGAAAATAAGAAAAATAGGAAGGGAAGAAGCCCACATCACTGAAGAAGCGGAAGAACTTGATAAGAAGAAATCAAAGAAGGAGGAAGTTACATATTTGTAGCATAACTGAGAGAAACTCCTCTAGTAATTTTATTTTAGTTTTGTAAATAATAACTATCATGGAAAGAAGCATTGTAGGATGCATTATAGTAGAAGATCACAATATATAGCTATATTGCTTCGCTTTAACCTACTACTCAATTTGTTGTTTAATAATTCGTGGTGTTTTAACCTTCCCTTTCTAAGGGTTGATGACCCATCTTAGTTGAATCCCAGTGAATCATTGTATATTTTCTATCTTTCCCGCTAGTGATGTCGTATGATGCCTATGCACTCACCTAACACGCACCCCTGCTCCTGTAATCCCTTCCATTAGTCACTAGACATGTAGTGTCCTACACATGGTCTTCATAGGGATTCACTAACCTAGTTTATCTCATTTCCTTGCAAATACCTTTGACTTGTTACTAACTATTTCCATGTTAATCATTCATGCACTACTTAATTAGAGTTTTAATTGGTTTAATGAATCTAGTCCTCAAGGGGAGTGCAATGAGATAGTTATTTTTAGATAACAATTCTTGTTGGAGAAAAATCACGAAGCTAGGGTTTACAGTAGAAGTCCAGTGTTGGGCACCATGGAGAGGAAAAAGGGGTGGAGTTCCACTCCCTCCTACAGTTAGGGAGTCCGTAATAGATTCAAGAAACCACTAGGGACTTGAATTGGGTTCTAGGAGGAGGGAAACAGGAAAACAGAAGCTCAAAGGGGAAGGAAGATACATAAGAAGAAGTCAGAAGGGAGAAGCTAATAGAAGAAGGAAATCAGAATGCTGACATAAGAAATTGGACTAGATAATTTAAGCCTAGAGCTACCATTACACCCCGAGTGGAGTTAAGTGATCCACCACTATGGGTGCATAGGGAACACATGGTGACTTATGCAGTCATTCATAAATTCATGGGGTTATGGCCTAAGGAGAAAGATTTACATGTTTGGATAAGGAATCACTGGAAACCTAAGGGGGACATAGATCTGCACCTTGGATCCAAGGGTTTCTTCACTATAGTTTTTACAAACATAGAGGATAAATACAGGGTGTTTGAAGGAGGGTTGTACTTCTATATTGCGACAGGCCTCTATATCCAGCCTTGGGTGATGAATTTTGTCCTGGAGCGTGAGCATTCACTTCGGTGTTGGTTTGGGTAAGGCTCTATTCTCTACCTCTAGATTATTCACAACTAGAATCATTAAAGCCAATAGGAAATAAACTAGGGCATTTTGTAAAAATATCAGAGGCCACAATGCAGGGAAAGTATACCTCCTTTGCCCATATTTGTGTAGAGATAGACCTCTCTAGAGCTCTACTATATGAAATAATTCTAGAAGTTTTTGATGAAGAATGGGTGCAAGCAGTAGACTATGAGCACATTCCTTTCAGATGCCATCAATGTCATGAACACATGCGTCTATTAAGAGACTACCCACTAAACAAAGTGGAATGCAGAACTAAAGCAACGTCAGGCAAAGAAACTGAAAGCTATAACAAAGTGGGCAGTAGAGGTAGAGGAGGGAGAAAGTACCAAAAAAAATCAAGGAGGAAAAGCAGTTAGGTTCAAGGTATTAGAAGAAGAGGAAAAGGATAAAGAGGACTAGACACTAGAGGAAAGCCCTGTAGAGAAGGAAAAAGAAGAGAGCATGGAGGATATGCCTAAAAACAACCAACAAAAGGAGGATTTGATGAACACTATGGAACTCAATAGGGACCAAGAGATGACCCTGAGTGAGGTGCGAACAAAGGATCATGAACTACAGTACATTCTTGGTAGGGAGCATCTAGATCTAGAAAAGTTCTTGAAGCAAGGAACTACCACAGGAATGGATTCGCTACCTCAAGAGGAGTTTAATAGAATGCAACAATTATTCCTATGGAGAACCCAGGCAAAAGGTTTGGCTTTCAAAAGAAACCATGATAGTCAGGGCAATGAAGCAGTGAAAACATTGAAGGCAACATCAAGACTAGCTCCTAGGAACCCAGGTAGGAAAAGAGGTAGGAAAAAACAGAATGAGCTACTGATTGAATGTGGAAAGTTCATGATAGATTCAGGTAAGATGAAATACCTAACTAGTTACTCATTTACAAATATTTCCTAATGAATCTCACAACATGGAATATTAGAGATCTAGGAAGTAAAAGGAAGCAAAGAAATCTTAGCCATAGAATGAAAGTAGAAAAACCAGATATGATTTTCATCCAGGAAACAAAATGTTTAGTAGAAAAAATAAGAGAAATACATAGCAAATGGCTTATCAGATATGAATATCTAGAAGTTAAAGCAGACAAAGCAGCAGGAGGGATTCTCACACTCTATAACCCTCAAAAACTTGGCATGCTAGATGTTGAAGCATCCAGAAACTATTTATTAGTGGTTATCCAACCTTTTGGGGACAAGGAATTTTATTTAGTCACAAATGTTTATGGTCCACAAAAACCATATGATAAACTTAGATTACTAACTTCATTGGAGGAGTTAAAAGCAAAACATCTAGGTATCCCCTAGATTATGGGAGGGGAGTTCAATATGATCAGGTCTCTATCGAAAAAAACGGGGACCAGATCACTAGGTAGAGATTCTATAGCATTTCAGAATTTCATACACAACATGAAACTGGTTGATAGAGAGACAAGTAATGGCATTTTCACATGGAATAATAAGAGAGGAGGAGCAACTCAAGTGGCCTGTAAACTTGATAGATTCATTATCTCAGAGGACCTCACCCTCACAGGCCATAGCCTAGTATTTAGGATACTTCCTTTTCGAGGCTCAGACCACTGGCCTATTCAATTTGAAGCGTCCTTTATAGGAACTCCAAGAAACATACCATTTAGGTTTGAAAACATTTGGCTTAGCCATCCTGACTTCGTAAAAAATATTAAAAGATGGTGGTGTTGATGCCTCGAAAATCATTGCAACAACATCGGGGAAAACCACCCAGTCTAGACCTTAAAGGCAACTCCTTTTCCATTTGGTGTGGTGGCTCCAACTTGAAATAAAGGGACCAATTTCCCAATGATTTGAAGATGGGATGGATAAGTGGTGGATTTCTAATATCTAATGATAATGGATGATGATTTGATCTATAAAGTAAAATTATAAACAACTAATCTATCCTCGGGAATTTTTTCTTTAGTGTAATTGTTGATGATCTTTATTTACAAATAGGCATATAGATGACTCTATTAGTAAATAAAGACATTAATTCATATGATAATTACTTTGTTCAAGTAGTTTAACAAAATAGTGATTAAAACATTATTACACTATTCTTCATATATCATTGACATAAATATGATTGAAAGAATAACACTCCTTAAACATCCAATAGTGATAAGCATAAGGACTATTGTTAAAACACATGTAGATATCCAATGATAGTAAGGTTAAATAAATGCAGATTCACATTAAAGAATGAAGAAAGAGCATAGATAATAGTACCATATGTTATTTGGATCACTCCCGATATCAATTGCATTCAAATTCATTCTTCCAACTTAGAAACACTTCCACAATAAAGCAATAGTGCAAATATCATCAAAGCTTTCTTTGTTAAAATTCAGAATACTGGCCCAGTCTTCATAAAAAAATATCAGAAGTACAATAGTGTAACTTCTTGATTTGAGTTTACACAAAAACTAAGGACCCCTTCTAAATGCATGAAAGGGTCTATAAATACTATCTAAACTAACTAATTATGAAATAGAAATGCTACTAGCTGGTATAACTAAATCATGAAAATCTCCTTAAAATAGTTTTGTTTGCAGTCGGCAGCATAATTCACTGTTTCGGATGATCTTCCTTTTGCTTGAGTTGGTAGATAGCAAGCATTGGTTGCAATTCTGGAGGATGACTCAGACAAGGATGCAGCTGGGCTGAATATGTGGCATCGTGAATTTCGGGAATCATATAACCGATTGCATTAGTTAAACATTTGAGTGCTGCCCTTTGACTGTATGGCTTAACTAGGAAAAAACAAAAGGTATCCCAACTTAAACTTTGTATGCCTGCGATTAATCTCCCATTCTTCTCCAATTCTTGATTGCATGTTTGTTCTAATGCCTTGGCTGATGGAGATTTACTTGGAGTGAATTGTGAGATCAAGTTGGATAGATGAAGAGTATTATTGATTAATTCAATTCAATTACTTGTTGATACTCTGCATCTTGAGGTTTCTCTTTCTGATTTCACCAATTGTGACTACCATTCTAGAAAAAGGATTTCTTTATGTGACTCTAGAATTTTAAGCAGATTCGCGACTTTTCCTTCACTGGTTTCTTGCCAAGCAAGAAATTTAGTTAAAATCTCATCGGCCTCTTCCAAATCCTGCCTAGCTTCAACTAATTTGTCAATTATTGATGAAGTAATCTCACAGAGGGGCTTTGCCAAGGAAATATTATGACATAGCAATTTTAGCTGTGTAATCAATGCTTTATTGATTCAGAGAGCTTTGGACTTGAAATCTGCTGGTTGAGGAAGACCTTTGAATTTTTCTATCTGTTGTGATACTTGAGCGATTTGCTCATCTTTTGTCTTACTCATTTGCTCATTCATTTTCTTTAGCTTGGTTAAGACTGCAGATAATTCTTTTTGTTCCTGCACTGTGCTCTGATCTATCCTCTGCTTCTCTTTGATCAATTGGTCATTTAATTGATTGTTTATCTGCTTTTTTTCTGCTAGCTACTGTACTAACTGTTCTATTCTTTGTTCTCTCAGATACCTGTTACTATAAAGAAACAATTGTTTGGTCCTTTTGCTTGAGTAAATTGCTTACTTCTGATGTTTTATCCATAGTAGCTGCCGAGTAAGCTCCGACATACTGAAAAAGTTTTGTTAGGTCTTCGGAAGGATTTAATTCTTCTTTCCACAACACATTAGCGATCTCTATTTGTATGGGTAAAAGGCAATATTGATCAAGTCTTCTCCTTTTCCTTTGTCTTTTCACTACAACCTTATGTTTGGGACTGTAAAAGACATCTAATGGTGGTATGTCTTCAATCTGCAAAACAATCTAATTGGGGGGATCCTTGGGAATTATTTCTACATCTTTGTTGGTGGGTAGGCTACTAGTTCCTTCAATTGGAACTGTAGTTGTTGCTGTCTCTTGACCGACTGTTACTTTAGGTGTGTTGAAACCTTGTGAACCTTCCAGATTTCTTATAATAGAATCGAATTGTTGCCATTCCTGGAGGAGCTTGGGATCAATCTAGGTATCTAAATTGATGTGTTCACTGCCCTTGTCCTGTTCTTTTTTCTGCTCTTTCTCCTGCTGCTTCTCCTGCTCTTTTCTCTATTCTGGTTCTTTTCATTTTTTGGAAATATTCTCTATAGCTGGAGGTTTATCAATAATTTTTTGTTTAGGCTCACTTGACCGAGTTGTTGGGGTAGTAGCTAATAAATCCAAAGGTAGAGTCTGCAACCTCTATTCTCTGAGCCTATTAAATTCTACCGGTCCTTCATCATTATATCTCATTTTGGCCAATGTTTGAACCTAAGATAGTGATTCTGCTAAAGAAAACAGGTCATCAAATTCATCCTTTTCATGTTCAAACTTTGTAAGTTTGGCTTGTTCAAGAATAGTAAAGGCAACCTTCCTTGGATGGAATTGCCTGTTAGGAATGCTTGTAAGATTGAGCATGTTTATTTTGTCTGCCTCCTTTTCTGCATGCTTGTAATCATGTAGAGTGTAAACACCACATCTCAAAGGGAATATAGGCCAAAGCTGTGTTTTAGAATTCCTGAGAGTTTTGGATGTTCCTTTTGTTGTTATTTGGTAAGCTAATTCTCGAGCTAACAGTTTATCAGGTACATACAGAGGAAGGACATGGGGTCTTGTGAGACTACCAAAAACCCTTATATATTTGAACTTGTCTTCCCCGAACCAACTATCTACAACAGTTAAGTCAATCTCTGCTTCCATGGAAATCTTTGGGGCAGGCTTGTCAAAAATGGCATAATAGATAGGTAACATGAAACCATTATAGATTTGGTACAAGTGGTCTTTATAGTGCGCCTTCCATAACATTTGCTGATAAATTTGGATTGGCTTAGGGTCTTGTGAAGTCCATCTCCACCTGAGTACAGGATATTCAGAATTAAAGCAAAGCGTATCCATAATATAAGCACTATAATAGAAAATAGTCCTGGTGGTTACATGTGTATTTGATCTAAATTCAAGAATTGCAGTGGTTAACTTGTTAGAAAATATATTTGCCTAATCCATCATTTCACTATTAACCGCTGCTTCCATCAAAGGCACCATTTCAATAGTAAACTTTGCAGAATCATGCAATCCCCCAATTCTACACATCATTGCCTTGACATAACATTAAGGAGAACATAATGAATCTACAGAGTACTTACCTGATGATTCATGTTTGTGTTTTTCAGGCATCTGTCTCCACTGCTTAATTGGGGCTAATTCAGTCTCATTCTCCTCTGCGAACTTTTCAAGAAAGGCTTTGTTGTATTTCATTTTAGTTTCGAGTAGGTGATACATATTCCTTAAGTCGTCAGGCTGAAATGAGCCAAAAATCCTTCCGTCAATTGTATAAAATGTTCTATTTAAAACCGGAATTTCTTCTACTGCCCATACCACCACATCAGTGTATGGAAGAATTTTCTCATGTGCTACTATCCTGTGCAAATATGAATCAGCTAAATCCTTAAGGGAAGCTTCCGATTTACTAGCTGAATCTGTAGTAGCTCCTCCTGATGCTTCTTGAGGCTCCTCTGCTTCAATTAAATTGTAGATTCTTTGCCAACTTCTACTTCCAAGGCCGAGACAAGTAGTGTCTGAAATTAGATGTTTTTTACTTGGTCGTGGATCATTAGTTGACTGCACAGTTGCTGTAGGGGCTGCTGCTACTACGAATTTCTTATATTTCTTTCCTATTTGTTTCAAATTCTTTACTTTGGCGGAGTTCTGCACAGGGAGTGAAAACAACGTGATACATAGAATAACTAGTATAGACCAATATGGAAGGATTATGTCAATTGCCGTATAATAAAGGATTAAAGTGAAACTGTTGCAGATAAAATCTAAAGGAAAATCTCACCATAACTGCTTCATTAATTGGTTGTTTAACCTATCAATCATGGTAAAGGAGTCCATGAATACCCATTATATTGTTTATATGATGAATGACCCATTCAAGTGTGGCTTAGATTCTTTAATGGATAATCGGAGATAAATTGCAATTAGTGATAGGTAACGTGAACGAAAAGGCTTTAATAATAATCCAAAATATCATCAGATCACCAAAAGGTGATACACTACATGCAAGCCTTTTAAATATGTTTCGAAACACGCACCTTGATTTAGTGCATCGCAATTGAGGATGGGTTTGGGTCATATTACTTATGCCATTGTAACATCACCGATCGCCGATGGCGATATACTTTATCGCATCGGAAGATTTGAATATGTCATAACTTATGTATTGGGCTGTTACAGCCGACTGCCGATGGCGATACACTTTATCGCATCGGAGAAATGAGGGAGGCGTTTCTTTATGCTATATGTTTTGCCTTCTACCAATATCCGATAGCGCTTTCCTTTTCAAATCGGAGTGAGTCAATGGGTCTTTTATATATGTTTTCTTATCATTGCGATATGTGATCTTGCTATCGCTTTATCGCAATAATAAAGAACTCTTATAATTATCAAAAAGACCTACTTTATTTTAATTCAAAAAGGTTTATTTTAAAATATATCATTCCCATTGGACCTTTTGTGATGTTTTTCTAATGATGAGTTAATACAACTTTATTCACACATCTAAAAAGGGACCCATTTCATATTATAAGTTTTAAGTAAAAATTTTGTGAAATGGGGGGTTGTTGTATAGCACAACAGGTGGATAGAAGACACGCAAGTTTAGGGTACTAAAATGTTCCTTATGCAACAAAGATTGAAACACATTAAGCACAAGCTTAAATATTGGAATAAGAATGTATTTGGCAATATATTTGAAGCCAAAAAAGGAGTAGAACGGAAACTGCAAGAAATTAACCAAACCATTATTACAGAGGGCTTCACAAAGGAGAGTAAGGAACAAGCTGATCATGTTCAACAAGAATGGGAAGGCTTATGCAATCAAGAGGATATTTTCTGGAAATAGAAATCGAGGGTTCAATGATTAAAAGAAGGAGAAAGAAATACAAGTTTTTTACACAAATCTACGATCGATCATAGGTTCCAAAACAGGATTTTAAAAATCAAAGATAGTCAAGGAAAGCAACTCACCACAGACCAAGAAATAGAAATAGTTTTGGTTCAGCATTTCCAAGACATAGTGTCATGCGGAAAGAGTTAATCTTGTGGACAAAACCAACCTCCCTAGAAGCCTAAGACTTTCTAGTGACAAACAAGACAATTAAGAGCAATCCTTCTCTAAACATGCATTATCATACGAGAAACCAAGTGTTTTCGATCCTACCTGAAGTCCAACACTGTTGTAGTAGTCTAGCCTCGTCGATCCAGATGAGCTCCTCCTTCACTTCGAAACCTGCATACACTAACAATCAAACGATTACATAACACCTGAATATCTCATAAAACAAAACATATTCAACATATAGACCAAGGAGTATATGAAACAATTCATTAACAACAAATCATTGAGAAGAATGGACTTATTTGTATTAAGGAAACAAAGAAACCATTACAACCTGAGCCTTGGTGTTGTGCAAGTTCCTCCCAGGGTCCAGCAAGAGTTTTCCTCTACTTTGACAAGCTCACCCACTTCCAAATGAAACAAGAAAGGATGGTAATCTCTCCTCACAAGCTTCTACAAGGAAGTCCTAATTCCAGCAGCATCTACCCTTTGGAATGTTCAGCTTTCAACCTCCCCTCCTTTGGCCCAATGCCTATATTTATAGTGTTCTAGAGGAAGTTATTCAGGTCCAACATAAATGGGATACTCCCTCTTTTGGATGGGGTAGCTCCTCTCTTGATGGGATAAGTTCCTCTATCATAGGGATGCATGAACCATTTGGAGGCGCTCAATACATGTCAAACACTCTTCTAGAAAGCTCTAGAAGTGACCACAAGTAACTTTTTTAAGATGAAACTCACGCATTTTGACCTTTATAGGAGTACGCACCCATCCCTTGACTTACAGAGCATACAAGTACGCAGGTACAATGAGCTTGGGATGCGTACACGCAGACAAGGTAGAGAGAACCTGCGTACCCAGAGATAAACATGATTTTTAATGACTTTCTGTCTTTTTTGAAGTTTGACATGGAGAGCAGAGGTATAAGGCTTGACAAGGAGGATAATATGACTATTGATGGAGCCATATTAACTGCAGATAGTCATGGTGACAAATTTCAGTGTAATAGATTGCCCCCTAAAGTGCGAAGCCTGTAATAGATAAGGGTTTTATATCATCTAGGAAGGGTGAATTACTTTATCATTTCAAGGATTATCTCGTGGAGAGCCTGGTTAGAACCTGCAATTTTCAACATAAAATACATGTATAAGATTATATCATCGCTGAGGTAGGCATTCCCATACTCAGATCAAACTTTAACTAACAGACTAACTATCTGATACAGGAATGATTTCATAATACATCATAATCATAGACTCATGTAGACACAGTATGTACGCAGCCATCTGTTTATAATTGGTCTACAATATAATGAATACAAAACTCCTCGCAGCCTGGATGGTGGAAACTAGATCTAGGGTCTTCATCTCTACTTCTCGAATTGGTACAATTCTAGCCATGCGAATAAATGAGTCGATGTCGAACAAGGTAGAAACCACTTGATTACCAGTCAATGATGTAAACTGTTAACAAGCGTGAGAGAGACCACCAGTGATGTCAATGGTTCTCAAGGTACCCAGCACAACCCATGAGATGTGAATGAATGAGTCGATGTCGAACATTTCATGGAATCCTTCGATCGCAAGTCAATGATGAAAACTGATGTCGAAGGCGAGAAACCTGCCATTGATGTATGTAGACTTCAAGGTACTAATGATTTCTAAGTCAACTATCTAGATAATGTGCTGATGTTGATAGAAAGCGACCTGTCGTAGGCAAGCCTACAACACAAAATCATAGTTCAAGTTGAAGAAATGTTGCTGTAAGGACTAACTTAAGGATGATAAAATGGATGATAGGTATTTCGTAGTTGAATGTTTTGTTTACAGACCTATTGAACACATAACGACACAACAGATGGTTTGGTGATGAATGACTCAAAGTTAATTCCCATAATCCGGCTAAAGAATGTCAATGATTTGGTCGACTGTGAGGCAAAGGATTTCCAAACCCAGATGAATGAACAAGTGTCGTGTTCAAGAGTGGTAGTAAGGTTTTTCTGAGACAAAAGGATATCAAATAGGCTCATTCTTCTCACTTTTCCCCTATCATTTCTGGCAAGTACCTCTTTATTTTTTACAAGCTTGAGGAGGATAACATATGCTTGATTGTAAGCTCATCCTTCGGATGAGTCCAACTTAGTTTTTGATTCGAACCATAAGAAGGAGTGGTCTGTTCCTGTTTGTAATAGAACAGGTCCTTTACTGTGAAATTTTAACGAGTCCAGTATAGGAGAAACTCGGCGTTTTTCATATTTAGAGAGTCTGAAAAACTTAGAAGACTCCAGATTGAACTTTTCCGTAAATTTGTGTCTCCTAAGCCCGAAAAAGTATAAAATAATACCTAGGAGAACCGCTTGATCTTGCGACCAAGGATATTTTCATAGTTAGTGTCTCTGACCTAAAAAGTAAAAGCGATCAAAAACACGTCGTTTTATTTCCAGTATCGAGTTTGAAACGACAAAAACCCAGCAATCTTTTCCTGTTTTTACAGTCAGAAAAGGGCGATAAGGGGACCGTCTTTTAATTCTATTTTAACGAGTGTAAAAGAAACGCTCAGAAATCTTTTCATTGTTTAGGAGTCATAAAAGGGATTAAAAGATGACTCTGATGTTTGGTTCGTGAAAAATGACAAGTTTCCCTGAAAATCCCTTTGTCCTGCACAAAAACGACACATTACTCATACCTGTTTAAGATAGGCAAAAAATACATTGGAAAACGTCTTTCCATGGTGAAAAATAAACCAATTTAGTATTTATGCATCCAAAAAACCTATAAAAAGACTTCTTACCATTTTACTGTTGAGGGTGAAAAAAGGGCTTTTGGCAAGAAACGTCCTGTGGACTTAGCGGAAAATCCGACCATCGGAATTGAGTGCCGTCACTTTCAGGTAATTTGCAACATCCTCCTCTTCAATTTCATCCGTTTAGAATTTGATTTTTAGCCTTAGTTTGATTTTTTGGGGGCATTGGGTTTTGGGATGCGCTCCTCGGGGTATGCAGGTAGCCCATGGGTAACCTGCGTACCCCGACTTTTTCCGCAAAGGGAAAAAGGTCGGGGTACGCAATCTACCTTCAGACCAGGTGCGTAACCATGCTCTGTTTCTGAAGGCGGGGTGCGTACCTCGTGGAAAGCGCACCCCCGAACCCCATCCTTCAAATTCAACCATCAATTTTTGATTTTATGATTTCTAAAACTCATTTCTTGGTGTGTAGATTGCCCACCATGCTGGATTGGCATGAAAGAGAGCATGAAGACGTTGATTCGGCCGCGTTGAATCACCAACCTACGATCGATGCATTGAGAGCATGTGGTCTTTATAAATACTGGGTCATACCTGGCATGAGGGCCCAGGTGCCATTTCTGGAGTGGATGGTCGAGAGATGGAACATTCAGGATCAATGTTTTTACATTGGAGGCCACCAGCTCGAGATAGAGGCCTCTGATATATACTTTCTCACTAGTTTTCCCAGCAGGGGTGAACACCTTTCTCTATTCGGGACTAGGCCGGGTGGCCAATCCCTTGCTAGCCTCCGACTAGAGTGGTGTAACAACCAGAACCAGGAGAAGGGGATTGAAATCAAGTTCATATCCCGTCCTGAACTTATGGTGATAGCATTCACAGTTACCAGACTCTGCGGCGCAGCCACTTTACACATGGCCACCGGATCCCAGATGCGGATGGTGATAGATTTCTACCGAGGCACCATTTTCAACTGGTACGATGCTGTACTGGCCAATCTGAAGGGCCAGTTGACTAGGGCGAAGAACGGACAATCAAAGACCTTTGGGCATGGGGCTTTGGTTGTAAGTTTCGCCTTAGAGAGAGTTCCTATGCTGATCCCACAACAGCTCATAGTTGGGGTTGGGGCTCCTCGGGAGCCTAAGATGATGAGATGGGTTGCGGTCATGGCCCAGCATCCAGACGAGGGAGAGAAGGTTTTTCGCTTTCCTGAGGCCTACTTTGACTGGTTGGAGGACCAAGTCTTTTCTATTCAGGATTTTCCTTATGCCAGGATGGATTTTCGAGGTGACCCGGACATGGTTCTTCCACAGGGAGAAAAATGGGATGACAGAGGTATATTCACTTTTCACAGTTGTT
>APFE031523815.1:5944-28916 GCA_000404065.3 Pinus taeda | reverse complement strand
AGCTCCCAGTTCAAACAATATTGCCAGAACTTGACGAGGAAGGAAAAATTATATTGGAACCGGAAGCAGTCACAGAAACAAGAACTCGACAAATACGAAATCGATCAATTTTAGAGTATCTTATCAAGTAGAAGAACTTATCCGCTGAAGATTCCACATGGGAGGATGATAATTTTATACAGAAGCATCCAGAACTACTCAAGCGTTGAGGAAAACACTTTTTTTGAGGAGAGGGGCATGTTGGGTCCCTATAATACTAGTGATTACCCCATTACTATTGTAGTTGTATCCCTTATTAATATTGGTGTGCCCCTATTATCCCCATATTGTTATTACTATGCCCCATAGAATCCCTCTATTGTTTGTTATTTTTGTGGCTTTATATTATTATTGTTAGGTTGGCTGGGTCATATTGTGACTCCTTAGACTCCGAAAGGAGGTTTTCTCATTTGAATCATCCAAGAATTGTTCATTTATGTAATGTAAAGGAGGTTGCCCCCTTTAAGAGGCTAAATTCTAAGGCGTTGATCTATCTTTTCTATCTTTTCTTGAGCTGGTTTCATAACATGGTGACAGAGCATCTGAATGCATTTAATATTGTGGTAAGTCAATTATTATGTGTTGATATTAAAATTTTAGATGAAGATAAGTGCATCAATTTGTTGTAATCTCGACTAGATTCGTGGGATGGTCTGGTTATTGCAATAGGTAGCAATGAAATTGCCTTGCAGTTTGATGAAATAGTCTCATCCTTGCTAACGGAGGAAATGAGATGGAAAAATATGGAGAGCCAGAATGGTGATGCCGTGTCTATACGAGGATGGTCCTCTGATGATGCTCCTTCTATAGAGGCGAAAACCACCTCAGATGAAGGTGGGAATATGTACTTGGCTTCTTCAAGTACACATGTAGATCATGAGGCATGGTTGATTGACTCAGGTGCATCCTTTCACTTCATTCCCCAAAGAGAGTGGTTTTGCGAGTATGAGAAATATGATGGTGGTGATGTCTTCTTGGGGGCGGAAAAGTAAAGTTGAAGTTGCAAGGTTGAAGGTGTTATCACTCAGGTTGTTCCCCAAAACTTGTGAGAAAAGGGAATACGACTGAGGTAACCACTAACCAATCTTTTAGATGCAATTTCTAGCCAAACTGCATCCAGAGAGGGCTCTCTCTATATAATTTAACTTTGCTTATTTGAAGTTTTTATGCTAGTTATGATATGCAGAGGTTTGTTTTAAATGGGTTGGGATGGTGATTTCAAACAGAGGTAGGATGCAAGTCTGAAAGAGTTTATTCCATTGGGCAATTTAGTCTATGAAGATGGACTGGTGAGTGTGTTTCTGTGATGATGGGCAATACTACATTGCAAGATAATCAATTTTGGAACAATATTGAAAGCTAGTGATTGATGGGATGTAAGCCAGGGGATAAAGGGCAGTCAAGAATCCTTTATCATGGTGGCAGAGGGAAGGTGTTTGAATATTTTCAAGGAGCAGTGAAGAATTCCTTGACAATTTTCAGAATGAAGGAATTAGTAGAAACAGAAGCATTTAAGAATTTCTATTTATGCTAATTGTGAAGAAAACATCAATAATAGCAGGAATTGAACACAAAGTGTATTTAAACAAGTTTTGGGCTATTCTTTTTCCCTGTTGTTAAGATTATGAAACATATATGAGATTTGCAAACATAGAAAACACAAAACACAGTTTAGAATAACTTATTGAGCCAAAGAAAGACACAGGAATTCTATAGCAGAGTCTAGAATCATCACATCCACATTCAGAAGGTCCAGCATCAATGCATTTCAACGCCCTTTGTATTAATAAATATCTGAGTTATAGCGTAGTTCAATAGGAGAATCACCAACCCCGAATACATTCTTTGGGGGGGTATTTATACAAAAAGAGAGTTTACAAAATATCTTGAGGATAAGATAAGGAGCAATAACTTCATTCAGCTACTTTTTCAGAGAAATAAATGCAGAAATAAAGGTAGGAGTTATTGTGGCTATGTTGGTTGCTTTAACTGACAAGATATTTCAGACTTTTCACCTAGGAAATTGGCTGGTAGTTATGTCCTTGATTTGCTTTCCTACATTGCTGTCCTGATTTGTTAACCTGCTCTTGATTCATCTTTAATGTGTCCTGATCCTCGCTTGAGCTCCTTCCTTCATATCTGCCACGTGTCTTGCTCTTTGACAAGGTGTACATAGGCAAAAAGATCCAAATTTACCTAGGCAAAACTTCCAGCATACTTTGCCACCACTATTCTGTAGGCAACTAATGTCTTTGTATTTTTACAAGTATTTCATGAGCATCACTATACTTGTAAAAATTAGGCTTGACTTCAAAAAGATGATTTATTTCATGTTCTATAAAAAACAAATTCTCCAATTTGTCATACAAGCTCTGTCCGGAAGGAGGTCCTGTGTCTTCTGAGCTGCTGGATGATGCAGAGATCTGATTTGTTACATACATGTTCACCTGATGAGCATACTGTTGATGTGATAACAGTTTTTGATTGCTTGTTACTAAACTGGGTAGACCCTTTTGCTGCAAGTTTGTGAATTTCTCTGTGAAGACATTAATATCCATCTGTAGCTCTTGACACTTTCTTTCCAAAGTCTGTATAAAAATTTTCATTGTTAGCACCTTCTTTATTGTCAAAATGGTGCCTATCCTATTAGTGATCTCCAAAGCTGCTAATTGTTCCTTAGTATTGGTATTCAAAAAATGGATGAGCCTATTGGCCTGCTCAGGCATATTTCCTAATGATGCCCTGGCCCTTTGCATTTGCTCTTGTGCCCTTTCTATTAATTCAATTTGTTCATATATTGTTTGAATTGATCGCCATTGGTTAGTAATGGAGTGGCCAATCTTGGTCCACAAAATCATTTTAATGTCTGCCAGAGGTTTATGCAAGGTGAGATCCTTTTCCAGTGATTTCACCTTGTTCTCCAGGGCCTTCACCTCTCTGGTCTTCTCTGCCACTGTTATTTTTGATTTGTCATAGCTCACTTCTAGCTTGGCTAGTCTTTCTTTTGTCTCCTTGAGCTCTGACATTTGAGCTTCTAGCTCTTTCACTGCCTTCATCATTTCTTCCATCCTCATGCTGGTCTCAGGCTCTGTTGTTGTTGCTGTTGTAGCATCTGTAGTTGCTGTACCTATTGTTGATGCTGGCTCAGTGGGAGGGTTTCCTGCTGTGTCTGTGGGGGGAGCAGAGACAATTGTTGGAGCTGTTTTGGGTGGCTGGGAGGTCGACTCTCCCTGCTTAGTTTGCAAGGCCTTCTCCAACTCTTGCTATGTCTGCATTAGCCTTTGGTTCATTCTCATCAATAAATCCATGACATCCTCTTCTACTTCTCCTTGTGCTAGTTCTGTTGTTTGGGGATGCATGGTGACAGGCAGCTTCAATTGCTTTCGAAGGGCAGCAATATCTTCCTCCTTCTTTTTGATCAATGCTTTGATGCCTTTGGCATCCTTGGGATCATGTCCCAACTCAACAATTATTTCTTCTAGAGTCTTTATTCGGTTGTCTTTGGCTAGAGAAGAGATCTTATCCAAATCCAATTGAGCAGATGTATTACTCAATGACTCTTTTAATTGGTGGGCCAGCATTGCCTTGTCTGGCAGTGTAGCATAGACCATTTCACCCGTTTTTTTGTGCAATTCTATTTGGTCCATTGGGTGTATGTCTTTGGCAAGGACCTCTAGATTGGTCCTTATGTAATCAGCTGCAGACTGTGGCTGCTGAACCTTGGGCTTGAAATGACTTAAAATCATTTTCTCTTCCTTGATGTCATAGGCTGCCATTAGTCTATGCTGTATGGAGGGTGTCATTTTAAGAAATTGATCATATAACTGAATTCTTAGTGACTCATTTTGAGCCTTAATCTCCATGAATGACTGTTTGATGTCTGATGGTTTCTTGGCTTGTGACCTTGAGGGGGAGACTTCCATTCCATGCTGCCTCTCCCTTTCTTGTGTGTGAGAGCTAGCAGAAGTCTGTTGGCTGACGACCCTCTCTCCTCTTGTGCTTTCAGTGATGTTTTCCATAGTTTCCTCTTCAGGAGGATCTACCCTTTGCCTCTTGGCCTCTTGCTTCCCTGTTGACCCACTTGCAGGTGTGGTCTCTTCTTGGTCCCTTTTCTTACTTCTCTCCTCAGGAAGAGGAGTCTGCAGTGCTGGTACCTCTGGTACTTGTGTCTATAGTGAAGGGGCTTGCCCTTGACTGTGTTCCTTTGAGGTAGTAGGTTGTTCCTCCATGGTTTCTTGTTCTGCAACTATCAACTCCTTGCCCTTTGCTGTCCCTGTTGTTGGTGTAGTCCTTTCCTTGGCAACCTGTTGTGCAGTTGTGGCAGTTGATGAGCTTTCCCCGGTTTGCTATGGCTTTTTGAAAGACACCTGCCCAAAAGAATCCAAGTCAAGATTTTTTTCCAAATCTTTCATGGTTCGTTCCATTTTTTCTTCCTCAGTTAACTCTTCAACTAGTGTGCCCTCCAACCACTCATCTTGGTTGGCATACTTTTCTATGTCAGGGATGCTGCAGTGTTCATAGGGTGCCAGCCTATATTTTACCCTTCTTGCATTGATAAAGCCATATGGGTCATAGGGTACCCACCAAAAGCTTCTCTTGAGTCTGAATGTTTGACCCAATAGTTCATTAGCATCCTTTCATCCCTCTTTCTTGTTCATAACAAAGGGGCCTAGCTGGTCTCTGAGTTTCAATCGAGCCTTTTTCTTTGTGCTATGGAAGTGATTCAGATCTGAATTGATGAATTGCCTGAAATATTCCAAGGAAAATAGTCTCATTGGCACATATCTGGGCAGCCTGTAGGGGCATAGCTCACAGCCATATATCCTCATAATAGTGTGATTCTGGTAAAAGTACCAGTCACCTATTTCATAGTTTTTGGAGAGCTGTAGTATTTTTTGAATATCATGTGTCAGTCTGGGAGGAGGAGTTCTCATCAAGAGAGAAGAGACTGGGTATACAAATAAATCAACAAACTCACAATAAGAGTAGGGAGAGCTGCGAACATCATGAAAGATTGGGGTCCAAAAAATCACAGACATCCTTTCCCCTTTATGGTCCAATTTTCTAATGGGGAATTGGAAGATATCTGGCTGGTAATATAAAAATAGATGATAGATATAGGAAGAATATTTGAAGATTCCCCCCCTATCTAGCCTCAACAATTGGTCATGTATCTTGTTGGCAATAAACTTGGCATAGTTGTATTTGACAGCAGGGGGCTGCCCTGGGGTAAAGATAGACATCATAACCAGTATGGTTTCATCAATATTCTCACTTGTCTTGAACCCCAATACAAAAGATATCATATCAACCACTAATCTACCCATTTCAGTGAAACAGGCATAGTGAAAAGGAGGTGGCTCCTTAGGCTGGCTATGTGCTCTCATGAACACTTTGGCAATTCTGGTTATCTCTGAGCTGGAGAGTTTGGGACCTTCATCCAGCAAGTACTTCATGGTAAGAGGAAACTGGAGGTGGGTTGGTTTGAAGTTCAACGTCTAATTTATAGAGTCAGGAGTGATATAAAAAAGAGTAGTCCCAGATGGACTCTTAACTGCCCTGTTTGTCGGCTCATAGTTCTCACAACATAGGTGAATGATCTAAGGGAGTATATTCACAGAGGGGAGGTAGTATCTGGGTAGATTTGATTCCCAAATGCGATAAACATCATCTTGATTTAAGTAACTATTTTTGAGCTCACAGACTGCTTGAAGATGGTTTTGGTAGCCTACTAGGTCTTGGATTAGATAATCTCTATCAGCCAAGGGCAAATGTTCCAACTCTTTGTGGGGTGCATTGAGGGGAGTGATGTTTAAGGCCACTGGACCTTCCATGGCTAAGCTCTATTGCTTTTAAAATTGGAGCTTTTGACTCTGTGCAGGCAAAATGGGCAGAACGATGGCTCTGTGGATTTCTCAGGGATTTTCACCATTGGAACTGGTTTGTTGGCTTCAATTTAGCTCTGTGGATTGAAGTTAGCTGGAGAAATAGGAGCTATGGGCTTTTTTGGCACAATGGGCTACAATTGTGGGCAAAAGACAGCTTTGGGGGTTTCTTGGAGAGTTTACAGGGCTGAACGAGCTCAATTTTAGCTCACTGTGTGGATTTATGGTGAATTTGGCAGCTCAGAGGCTTATGGGGGATTTTTGGGCAGCAGCATAGTGTTATTCTTTTCAAATTTATAGGTTATGTGGCCAATTTTACAGAGAAAAGTAATGAAAAACAGGGTTGGGGGAAAATTGTCGTAAATACCTGTTTTCTCGGCGGAATGGCCAATTTGCAGGTGACCAGGTGAGCTGAGGGGCCGAGCTGTGTAATAAACTTGCTGGTTGGCGAACTTGAACGGTCGAAAATAGTGTTTTGCACGTAATTTTTCATGCATAGGTCGCTTGGAGAAAACTAAGGTAAGTGGAAAAACAAACGTTTTCACCCTTTTTACCCAAAAATGTGACTTTTGCGGGTTAGGGGCGCTTTTTTGGATGATGTCAGCATGACGTCATTTTGTCGTGTATCGGGGTACGGATGCTGACATGGCAGGTGATGTGGCATATGACGTGGCGAGTGACATGGCGGGTGACGTCATCAGGTGACGTGGGCATGACGTCAACGGGGAGGCGGGCAGGTGGTAAGTGGTATTCCCCGCACTGCTTTTAGGGGGAAGTGGTTTCGGGGGAGGGGGCTCCGAACACACTGGGCGCTTGACACATGTCCTCGGTATGGTGAAAATACCGACCATCCCCCGGATGCTATCATTCGGCAAGTTGAGGCTTCTGAAATCACCAACCACCATCGGATCTAGAAAAAGAGTGCTGATTGGACAGTTGGCGGGTGATGGAGGTGGCGGTAAGTTAGCAGCGGGGGACGCGCTTTAATTTTTTGCGATTTGTAATGTTTTTGATGTATTTTCGTATTTTGGAAAAGTGGGTTTTTGGGGGAAAAATGCAGGTTTCGGCTATTTTATTTAGCCAGAGGCCAAACAAGTCCCGATGGGCACGTGGAGGGTTGTTATTGGCCCCTAGTGGACTAATAACTTCCTAGAAAAATTTAAAATATGGCTATAGTTAGCCAAGGGTCGGGGTATTGGAGTTTTTACAGTTTTTTGTGTTTTTATACATAGTAAGGGAGGGGAATGTACATAGGAGCTATATAATAAGGTTAGTAGGTTAATATGATTATGGGGGATGGGTTTGTATGGTTTAGGCTAAGTTTTATAGAGTGAAAACTTAGGCCAGGGGGGAATGAAAGGATGACAAGTGGTGAAGTTTAGGAAACTTTGGCAAAATGGAATAAAGACTTTTTACACAAGAAATGTGGTTTGTTTTTCCTAGGTGAAAACACATTTTCACTTAGCTTTTCCATGGGATGAAGTGGTCTAAAGGTAGTGAGAAGATCTCATTGCCCTTGGGGGGAATTTTAGTAAGTGTTTCTTGGGAAAATGGAGAGGGGAATTAGTCATGCTCCATTTGTTTTGTAGCCACCTTGCCATGGTACCTTATGATTTTATGAGATGGCAACTTGTTCCCAAGGAGAAAATTTCCCACAAACCATGCTTCTATACCATAAAAACTGCCTACCCAACCTAGCATAGCTAACATTTTCTCTTCATTTTCATTGGGTGCACTTGAACTAGCAACCCCTGATTCTTCTTTTTCCTTTTAGCTTCCCTTCTATCTAAGTCTACCCTTATTTCTTCTAGAGCTCAGATTAAGCTATTGAGACCCTTTGCTTCTCTGCCTAACTACTTGTCTGCCAAGCTTAAACTGTTTGTGCAGACCTTTATTCTCTAGTCTAAGACATGTAAATTCAAACATGATCTAGCGAGGATTAGACTGTCTGGATATTCATCAATTGTGACAGGATTCAACCACCTGTACATAGTGAAATTCTTCAAAATATGGAACCTTTGTAGCATGAGAAGGATGAACATATTTGGCACTTCTCCAGTCAATCATGAAAAATGAAACCTATTGGTATAGGAAGCTAACAGTGGCTCCACTTGGGGATGGCTTTTCCTAGTGAAAAGTCAAGAACAACAGGTCAGATGGCCTTATATTTATTTCTTTGTTGTATTCTGAAATTTCTCCTTTTTTGTTCACAAAATGGCTCTTCTGCAATGCCTGTATTTCTCATGAACTCACTCTAAAAATTGCAGCTCTGTTTTGGGTACTTTGTTTGATTATTCCTCATCATTTTCACAACTCTCAAGTCTGATTCTTTAGCTTCTTCTGATATGCTAAAAATGCAATACCCAAAGGTGGCCCAATTCCTTACCTTTTCCTCAAAATTTGCTGTAACTTATTCCCTACCTTATTTCTATAATAAATTGCAGAAAATAAACACCACTATGTACATATTAAAGTGCTGGTATTTTTAACAAGGTGGATCAAAGTAATGCTTTAGCATTCTGCCATTGACTGGTCCCTCATCTGCCTCTGTACCATCAAGACTTTTCAAAAAGTAGGTGTTGTTTCCTTGTACAGTCTGAATGATAAATGGTCCTCTCCATAGGAAATCAAATTTTCCATGTTTTCCCCTATCTTCTCTTATGGAATCCCATTTTAAAACTTTATCCCCAATGAAGAAATCCTCTGCTTTGGTTCTTTTATCAAATATCTTTTTAAGCTTTTCTTGTAGGACTTGGGCTCTATGATAGACCTCTTCTCTTGTCTGCTGCAAGTGAATAGTTTGATTGATCCTTCTTTGAATATCATTAGGTTATGCTTGTATCTCTTGTAGCAGCTTTATCACTGGGATTCCCAAAGAAGAAGGGAATACTGCCTCCATTCCATAAGCCAATTGATAGGGACTGGTCCCAATAGATCTCTTGGTGGTCAATCTGTCTGCCCATAGGGCATTCACAAGCTTTTTATGCCAGTTTTTCTTGTTTTCCTCCAATACTTTCTTAATGATGTTGATCAAGCTCTTGTTGGAGGATTCAGCTAGGCCATTACCTTGGGGGTAATAGGCTGTGGAATGGCCCAAGGTAATGTGGTATTTATGACAGAAATTAATCATTTTCTTAGACTTAAAGGTAGCAGAATTGTCTGTAATAATTTTCTCCTGGCAGCCAAACCTAGACAAGATGTTGGTCTCAAGGAATTGAATGATTACTGAGTCATTGGCTTGCCTGCAAGGGATGGCCTCTATCCACTTGGTAAAATAGTCTGTAGCAGTCAAAATCCACTTGTGCTGGCCAGAGGATGAAGGGTGGATTTCCCCAATGAAGTCCAAGCCCCATTGTTGAAATGGTTTCTCAGTGGGAATGGGCTTGAGGGGTAGAGGCAACAACTTTTTCTTGCCTTCAAAAATTTGGCATTTGTGGCAAGAAGTTACATATTTTTTCACATCAGCAAATAGGATGGGCCAATAAAATCCAGCCCTTAGGATTTTATCAGCAGTTGATTTCCAATACAAATGTCCACCACAATCTCCTGCATGAAATTCTTTAAGTACTTTGTTAGTTTCTTCTTTGATTAGACAATTTAATAAAACACCTTCATGGTTTTTCCAAAAAAGAACATGATCTAAAATGCAGAACTTGGAAGCTTTCATTTTCAAAAATCTTTTCTTAGTTCTGGATAATCCTGGAGGAGCTTGCATGTTTAATAATACAAAAGATATGTCAGCATACCAGGTTGATTGTAAAAAGGCTTGATTGATCTGTGGAGTCGCCATCTCCTGCTCATTATCCAGTTGATTTATGTCAAGGGCTTGAAAGTTAGTTTCAGTCATGAGTTTAGCTAGTCCTTGTCCTTTTATCAGTTTTGTTGGTTTAATTTCAATGTCATATTCCAGCATGGTAGCTATCCATTTGCCCCTTTTTCCTTCAATGCCTTCTTGGATCAGGATGTCTTTAACAACAGTGTTGGACACATAAGTGATCACATGAGAGTACAATATGTAAACTCTGAAGTCCTTGATGGCCTTTACAAGGGCATATGCTTGTTTCTCGATGATTTGATATTTAAGTGGAGCATCTCTAAGGGATTTGCTGAAGAAGGCTATGGGTTTTTGACATCCTTGGTCATCTTTTTGGAGTAAGACAACAACAATTGTATGTTCTGATGCAAATGAGAATATGATAAAGTCTTTGTCAAAATTGGGGCTTGTGAGGACTGGTGTTTGAGTCAAAGCTTTTTTGATTTCTTCAAAGGCTTGCTTAGTTTCCATTGTCCACTTAACCTTGGAGTATTTTTTGAGCATGTTGTTCAGCAATCTTATTAGCTCAGCCAAGTTTGGTATGAATCTTCTTAGAAAGTTGATCTTTCCCAAAAAGGCTTGTAGTTCTTTTATGTTTCTGGGATGAGGGACTTGTAAGATGGCCTGTATTCTGTCTGGATCAATTCTAATGGCTTCTTTAGAGATGATATGGCCCAATAATTTTCCTTCTTCTAGGCCAAACAATGCTTTATTTGGATTTAATGATATACCATATTTTCTGCAAATTAAGAATACTTGCCTTAGATGATCTAGGTGCCGTTGATCCGATTTGGAGAAAGCTGTAAGGTCATCTAGAAAAAGTCATGGATTTCTTTAGCAAAAGAAATATCCATGGCTCTTTGAAAAGTTGCTCCTGCATTCTTTGAGTCCAAAAGGCATTTTCACATATTTGAATGTTCCCCAAGGGGTTGTGAAAGTAGTTTTATCTTGGTCCTCAGGGTGCATTAGGATTTGATTGAAGCCTGAGAATCCATCTAACAGTGATATCCTTGAAGCACCCACTACTCTTTGCAGAATATGATCCATTTTGGGCAAAGGGTAATTATCCTTTAAAGAGACTTTGTTCAAATTTCTTAAATCAACACATAACCTTATCTCCCCTGTCTTCTTTCTAGTGGGTACTAAATTTGAAACCCATTCTGAGAATCTGATTGGAGCTATTATTCCAACTTCATACATTCTCTTCACTTCTTTCTCAATCAAAGGGAGTAGCACAGGGTTGACCCTCCTAAGTTTCTGTTTGAAAGGTTTTTGGTTTTCTTTGAGAGGTATTCTGTGTTGGATTACTGCAGTATCATAAGACTTTAGGTCCTCATAACTCCATGCAAAGACATATTGAAATTCTTCGAATAGTTCAATATACTTGAGTTTTTGGTCATGAGGTAGAGCTTTGGACAATTTTATCATTTTGGGATTTTCTGCAATTCCTAGATTACAGTCCTCAATTTCTGCGTTTAATCGTTGTATTTTAGGTTTCCTAGAGATTTCATTTGAGTCAAAAATGTCCTCTAAAGGAGTGAGGCCTGTAGGTGGAAAATTATCCTTCAGCTCAATGACTTCACACTCTGCTGCAATTGCATCCTCACCTTATTTTTCATGAAGTTGTCGTAAATCTTTTTTAGTGAACTTGGTGGGATGTAGTAGTTGGTTTGCTGTTTCAGCAGAGATATGTGTTTCAACTTTTTCCATTTTATTGCTTTCCTCTATAGGGTTGGTATCCATTTTTGTGCTTGTGAACTCTTCTTTCAAAGTCAGGAAATTGTTGATTTGTGTATTATTTTCAAATACCTACCAGTTTTTGACATTATCTGGCACTACAGGTCTATGTTTTATTTCAGCAGTGAATAGGTGATTAGGCTTGAATGGCAATTTGCAAGTGCTTGCAAAAGTTGCTAGACTATGGGCATGTAGATTTTGATTCCTTGGAATCTTGGTCAGTTGGGTTTCAAGAAAGGTGTTGAGAATTTCCATTGTAGCAGCTCTATATGACCTCAGCCTAAGATCATTTGTAATGAAGTTACCCTTTATTTGTTGAATGATGAGGTCAGAGTCTCCTAAAATTGATATCCGAGCTGCACCTAAGTTTTTTATCACTTTGAGCCCTAAGAGGAGGGCTTCATACTCGGCCATGTTGTTAGTACACCTGAAATTCAATCTAAATGCATGTCCCTTAGCGTGGTCATCCTTCACATTGTGTATCCAAACCCCTGCCCCTGCTCCTAGCTTATTAACAGATCCATCAAACTCTAGATACCATAGGTTTTCTTGATTTGAACTGGTATTAGGAGCTTTTTCCCTTTGCTCAGCAGGGATAGTTGGATTTACAGTCTCATAGGATTCTTTATGTGTGACTGTTAATTTATTGTTTTCCAAGATTTCTTGAATCTGAACTGTGGATTCTTTGTCTAGGAATTCATCTTGACTTAGCCTCACCATTTTTACATGAGTTTGGGTTTGAATCTCAGTGTTGTATAAGATAAAAGAGTCCATGTCTGAATGTATAGAATAAATGGGAAATTTTTGGGGTTTTTCTTGACTACTTACCACATACTTCCTCAAAGTTTCTCGGTATAGCCTTTTAGGCTGGCCGAAGACTGAGATAGTGGCATAAGACATGTCTAGTTGTAAATACCCTTGTAGCTTGGCACCCCAAGATCTGGATAACAGCATTCCATACTTGGGTGGAATATCAACTACCACCACATCCATGAGAATTGTCTTGGCTAGATATTGGACTAATGACACACATAGATCCTTGATTAAGCCTAGACACCGGACCTGACTGGAATCAAAGGAAAACAAGTCTTTGTATGGCCTTGTGATATCTAGGTCCAAATTTTCCATGACAGATTTGGGCATCAGATTATGTGAAGCTCCTGAATCAAACATTGCATTGTGAAGCACCTTGTCATGAATGTTTAAAATTACATAAAAGGGAGGGACACCTCCATCTACTGTTTTACCATTTGCTTCAGGGCCAAATATAAGTTTTGGTTGATCATCAAGGATGTTCACTGAATCTTTGTTTTCTGAAATTTGTAATGATATGTTGATTTGTTCCCTAAAAAATTCATGCCTAGCTAATTCAGATAATCGGATGGACACTTTTAACTTTGATCTGTTGATTTGTTCCCTAAAAAATTCATGCCTAGCTAATTCAGATAATCGGATGGACACTTTTAACTTACTTATTTTAGCCTCCATATTAAAGGGTTTTTCTGTTTGTGTTTTGATATTTTGGGTAACAAGGTTGTGTCTTTCAACTGAGTTTTCAACAACTGCATCTTTTGCTGGAATATTGTGATGAACTTGGGTTGCTTGCTCACCATCCTCCAAAGGTTCTTCTACAACTTCTCTGAACGGAGAGACAGATGTAGGGTGTTGTTTTGATTTATCTTTGTCTGAAACATATTCACCTGATGAACTATTTGGATTGGAAGTGGATTTAGGGATGATTGGTACATGAGAGTCCTTGAGTTTAGTTTTGGTAGGTTGCTTGTTTGTCTTTTGCCTGGGATCATCAGGGATGTCTATTCTCCTACTTCTCAAGTTGTATTGCTTGTGGACTTCATACAAAGCTATTTCATACCCTTGCTTGAAATCAAAGGATTCCCCTGATTTCATTTGACACTGACTAAGAGTATGAGCCTCTTGATCTTCTTGTGTTAGGAAAATTGGTTGGCCACTGTTGAGACCCATTAGGTTAATGTGGGGGTCCTCTTTTGGTTCACTGGATGTGGAGGCTTCTGCATATTTTTCTTGGAAGGGAGGCCTTATGTTTTGGTTTGGACCAACTTTTCCTACATTGGGGTTTTGATTTTTTCTAAAGTTTGGATTTCTTGCATTGTTGTTTGGTTGGCTCTCCCATGAAGATTTCCTCTTAATAGTTTCCACTCTGTCTCCCAACCTGTCCATGCCTTTAATAATTGCATCAAGTTTCTGTTCAAAGGCAGAAGGTTCCTCTTTGAAAGTTGTTCTTCTTTCAGTTCTGGCTCGATTTCGTTTAGAAATTAGATTGGCTTCAACACTCACAGCTATGCTCTGCATATCTTCAAGGCTAGGAGGAGCTCTCTCCCTGAGGTGGTAAGCCATGTCTGAGTCAAAACCATCAGGGAATTTGATCAATACTAAGTTTGGTGGTGGTCTAAGATCTATTGGAATAGCAAGGTATGTATTGTTGAATCTGGCACAATAATCTTGGACACTCTCTTGTGGGCCTCTTTTCAAGTTCTTATATTCAGTTAAGATGTATAAAGGGTCATTTTTCTTCTCCCACCTGTTTAGGAAAGTTTGATAAAGGGCATCTGGATTAGCAATTGTGTTTGCAGGGAGTGACCTAAACCATGCCCTTACATCACTAGTTAAGCTCTGGACAAAAATTTTCATCCTAACATCATTATCATCAATCTCATAGTTTTCAAAATAGTCTGTGATCCTCTTGGTATGTTGTTGAGTAGTGTAAGTGTCTGTACCATCAAAGTAGGTAATTTTCCCCTAGTAATCCTGTGGTATAGTCCCTAGATTCGCAGGAAACTGCAGGGGAGCATATCTATTTGCCATGTTAGCAGGGAAAAGTGGGACAACTGGAAGCACAAGGATAGGAGCTGAGATAAGTGCTGTGGATGGATGGGTGGGAAAGAGATTTTGGAGTAATAAAGGTGAACTGGAAGAAGCTACAACAATACAAAGAAGAGTTTGAGAATTTGCTGCAGGAGGTTTGATTTGAATTGGTTTCTGCTGGGATGGTTCAAGATTTGAATCAGCAGAACTCTCTTGATTTTCTGGTTTCCTAAGGCTCTTAGCAATCAGATTTGGATTGTCAAAAATAGCTGGAGGATTTGGGTCTGGGTTTGACCTTGTGTATTGAGTTTTCTTCTTTGGAGCCAGCTTCTAAGTATGCTTTGGTATTTTCTAGGAATATTTGGAGGATAAAAGTTTTGACAATGTCTTGAAGGAAGCTACTGAAATGTAGGAGGATTTGGGGCTTTCCTTCAGGGAGGTTTGAAATAAGGATGGCCAAACAAATCTTTGAGACAGTAGTTTAGAATCTAAGGCTACATTGGAGTTGGACTGAAGTAGCCTTTATTTACTCTTGTGATGGCATAGCAAAGATAGTTTCAAAGGCTGCCTGGCTAACTTCAGACTCCATCTGTAGCTTTAGAGATTAGACAGTGGTAACAGACATTCATTCGGTCCCCAGTGGAGTCGCCAATGATGTTATCACTCAGGTTGTTCCCCAAAACTTGTGAGAAAAGTGAATATGGCCGAGGTAACCACTAACCAATCTTTTAGATGCAATTTCTAGCCAAACTGCATCCAGAGAGGGCTCTCTCTATATGATTTAACTTTGTTTATTTGAAGTTTTTATGCAAGTTATGATGTGCAGAGGTTTGTTTTAAATGGGTTTGGATGGTGATTTCAAACAGAGGTAGGATGCAAGTCTGAAAGAGTTAATTCCATTGGGCAATGGAGTCTATGAAGATGGACCGCTGAGTGTGTTTCTGTGATGATGGGCAATACTACAGAGCAAGATAATCAGTTTGGAGCAATATTGAAAGCTAGTGATTGATGGGATGTAAGCCAGGGGGTAAAGGGCAGTCAAGAATCCTTTATCATGGTGGCAGAGGGAAGATGCTTGAATATTTTCAAGGAGCAGTGAAGAATTCCTTGACAATTTTCAGAATGAAGGAATTAGTAGAAACAGAAGCATTTAAGAATTTCTATTTATGCTAATTGTGAAGAAAACATCAATAATAGCAGGAATTGAACACATAGTGTATTTAAACAAGTTCTGGGCTATTCTTTTTCCTTGTTGTTAAGATTATGAAACATATATGAGATTTGCAAACATAGAAAACACAAAACATAGTTTAGAATAACTTATTGAGCCAAAGAAAGACACAGGAATTCTGTAGCAGAGTCCAGAATCATCACATCCACATTCAGAAGGTCCAGCAGCAATGCATTTCAACGCCCTTTGTATTAATAAATATCTGAGTTACAACGCAGTTCAATAGGAGAATCACCAACCCCGAATACATTCTTTGGGGGGGTATTTATACAAAAAGAGAGTTTACAAAATATCTTGAGGATAAGATAAGGAGAAATAACTTCCTTCAACTACTTTGTCAGAGAAATAAATGCAGAAATAAAGGTAGGAGTTATTGTGGTTGTGCTGGCTGCTTTCACTGACAAGATATTTTAGACTTTTCACCTAGGAATTCGGCTGGTAGTTATGTCCTTGATTTGCTTTCCTGCGTTGTTGTCCTGATCTATTCACCTGCTCTTTATTAATCTTTAATGTGTCATGATCCTCGCTTGAGCTCCTTCCTTCATATCTACCACGTGTCTTGCTCTTTGACCAGGTGTACATAGGCAAAAAGATCCAAATTTACTTAGGCAAAACTTCCAGCATACTTTGCGACCACTGTTCTGTAGGCAACTGATGTCTTTGTATTTTTACAAGTATTTCATCAGCATCAGTATACTTGTAAAAATTAGGCTTGACTTCAAAAAGATGATTTATTTCATGTTCTATAAAAAACAAATTCTCCAATTTGTCATAGAAGCTCTGTCCGGAAGGAGGTCCTGTGTCTTCTGAGCTGCTAGATGATGCAGTGATCTGATTTGTTACATACATGTTCACCCAATGATCATATTGTTGATGTGATAATAGTTTTTGATTGCTTCTTACTAGACTGGGTAGACCCTTTTGCCGCAAGTTTGTGAATTTCTCTGTGAAGGCATTAATATCCATCTGCATCTCTTGACACTTTCTTTCCAAAGTCTGTATAAAATTTCTCATTATTAGCACCTTCTTTATTGTCAAAATGGTGCCTGTCCTATCAGTGATCTCCAAAGCTGCTAATTGTTCCTTAGTATTGGTATTCAAAAAATGGATGAGCCTATTGGCCTACTCAGGCATATTTCCTAATGATGCCCTAGCCCTTTGCATTTGCTCTTGTGCCCTTTCTATTAATTCAATTTGTTCATATATTGTCTGAATTGATCGCCATTGGTTAGTAATGGACTGGCCAATCTTGGTCCACAAAATGATTTTAATGTCTGCCAGAGGTTTATGCAAGGTGAGATCCTTTTCCAGTGATTTCACCTTGTTCTCCAGGGCCTTCACCTCTCTGGTCTTCTCTACCACTATTATTTTTGATTTGTCATAGCTCACTTCTAGCTTGGCTAGTCTTTCTTTTGTCTCTTTGAGCTCTGACATTTGAGCTTCTAGCTCTTTCACTCCCTTCATCATTTCTTCCATCCTCATGTTGGTCTCAGGCTATGTTGTTGTTGCTGCTGTAGCATCTATAGTTGTTGTACCTGTTGTTGATGCTGGCTTAGTGGGAGGGTTTGCTGCTGTGTCTGTGGGGGGAGCAAAGACAATTGTTGGAGCTGTTTTGGGTGGTTGGGAGGTCGACTCTCCCTGCTTAGTTTGCAAGGCTTTCTCCAACTATTGCTCTATCTGCATTAGCGTTTGGTTCATTCTCATCAATAAATCCATGACATCCTCTTCTGCTTTTTCTTATGCTAGTTCTGTTGTTTGGGGATGCATGGTGACAAGCAGCTTCAATTGCTTTCTAAGGGCAGCAATATCTTCCTCCTTCTTTTTGATCAATGCTTTGATGCCTTTGGCATCCTTGGGATCATGTCCCAACTCAACAATTATTTATTCTAGAGTCTTTACTCGGTTGTCTTTGGCTAGAGAAGAGATCTTCTCCAAATCCAATTGAGCAGATGTATTACTCAATGACTCTTTTAATTGGTGGGCCAACATTGCCTTGTCTGGCAGTGTAGCATAGACCATTTCACCCGTTTGTTTGTGTAATTCTATTTGGTCCATTGGGTGTATGCCTTTGGCAAGGACCTCTATATTGGTCCTTATGTAATCAGTTGCAGACTGTGGCTGCTGAACCTTGGGCTTGAAATGACTTAAAATCATTTTCTCCTCCTTGATGTCATAGGCTGCCATTAGTCTATGTTGTTTGTCGAGTCTCATTTTAAGAAACTGATCATATAACTGAATTCTTAGTGACTCATTTTGAGCCTTAATCTCCATGAATGATTGTTTGATGTCTGATGGTTTCTTGGCTTGTGACCTTGAGGAGGAGACTTCCATTCCATGCTGCCTCTCCCTTTCTTGTCTGTGAGAGCTAACAGAAGTCTATTGGCTGATGGCCCTCTCTCCTCTTGTGCTTTCAGTGATGTCTTCCATAGTGTCCTCTTCAGGAGGATCTACCCTTTTCCTCTTGACCTCTTACTGCCCTGTTGACCCACTTGCAGGTGTGGTCTCTTCTCGGTCCCTTTTCTTACTTCTATCCTCAGGAAGAGGAGTCTGCAGTGCTGGTACCTCTTCTTGTGTCTATAGTGAAGGGGATTTCCCTTGACTGTGTTCCTTTGAGGTAGTAGGTTGTTCCTCCATGGTTTCTTGTTCTGCAACTATCAACTCCTTGCCCTTTGCCGTCCTTGTTGTTGGTGTAGTTCTTTCCTGGGCAACCTGTTGTGCAGTTGTGGCAGTTAATGAGATTTCCCCGGTTTGTTGTGGCTTTTTGAAAGACACCTGCCCAAAAGAATCCAAGTCAAGAGGTTTTTCCAAATCTTTCATGGTTTGTTCCATTTTTTCTTCCTCAGTTAACTCTTTAACTAGTGTGCCCTCCAACCACTCATCTTGGTTGGTATACTTTTCTATGGCAGGGATGCTGCAGTGTTCATAGGGCGCCAGCCTATATTTTACCCTTCTTGCATTGATAAAGCCATATGGGTCATAGGGTACCCACCAAAGGCTTCTCTTGAGTCTGAATGTTTGACCCAATAGTTCATTAGCATCCTTCCATCCCTCTTTCTTGTTCATAACAAAGGGGCCTAGCTAGTCTTTGAGTTTCAATCGGGCCTTTTTCTTTGTGCTATGGAAGTGACTCAGATCTGAGTTGATGAATTGCCTGAAATATTCCAGGGAAAACAATATCATTGGCACATATCTGGGCAGCCTGTAGGGGCATAACTCATAGCCATATATCCTCAGAATAGTGTGATTCTAGTAAAAGTACCAGTCACCTATTTTATAGTTTTTGGAGAGCTGTAGTATTTTTTGCATATCATGTGTCAGTATGGGAGGATGAGTTCTCATCAAGAGAGGAGAGACTGGGTATACAAATAAATCAACAAACTCACAATAAGAGTAGGGAGAGCTGCGAACATCATGAAAGATTGGGGTCCAAAAAATCACAGACCTCCTTTCCCCTTTATGGTCCAATTTTATAATGGGGAATTGGAAGATATCTGGCTGGTAATATAAAAATAGATGATAGATATAGGAAGAATATTTGAAGATTCCCTCCCTATTTAGCCTCAACAATTGGTCATGTATCTTATTGGCAAATAAACTTGGCATAGTTGTATTTGACAGCAGGGGGCTGCCACGGGGTAAATATAGACATCATAACCAGTATGGTTTCATCAATATGCTCACTTGTCTTGAACCCCACTACAAAAGACATCATATCAACCACTAATCTACCCATTTCAGTGAAACATGCATAGTGAAAAGGAGGTGGTTTCTTAGGCTGGCTATCTGCTCTCATGAACACTTTGGCAATTTTGGTTATCTCTGAGCTGGAGAGTTGGGACCTTCATCCAACAAGTACTTCATGGTAAGAGGAAACTGGAGGTGGGTTGGTTTGAAGTTTAGCATCTGATTTATAGAGTCAGGAGTGATATAAAAAAGAGTAGTCCCAGATGGACTCTTAACTGCCCTGTTTGTTGGCTCATAGTTCTCACAATAGAGGTGAATGATCTCAGGGAGTATATTCACAGAGGGGAGGTAGTATCTGGGTAGATTTGATTCCCAAATTCCATAAACATCATCTTGATTTCAGTAACTATTTCTGAGCTCACAGATTGCTTGAAGATGGTTTTGGTAGCCTACTAGGTCTTGGATTAGATAATCTCTATCAGCCAAGGGCAAATGTTCCAACTCTTTGTGGGGTGCATTGAGGGGAGTGATGTTTAAGGCCATTGGACCTTCCATGGCTAAGCTCTGTTGCTTTTAAAATTGGAGCTTTTGACTCTGTGCAGGCAAAATGGGTAGAACGATGGCTTTGTAGATTTCTCTAGGATTTTCACCGTTGGAACTGGTTTGTTGGCTTCAATTTAGCTCCGTGGATTGAAGTTAGCTGGAGAAACAGGAGCTATGGGCTTTTTTGGCACAATGGGCTACAATTGTGGGCAAAAGATAGCTTTGGGGGTTTCTTGGAGAGTTTACAGGGCCGAACGAGCTCAATTTTAGCCCACTGTGTGGATTTATGGTGAATTTGGCAGCTCAGAGGCTTATGGGGGATTTTTTGGCAGCAGCATAATGTTATTCTTTTCAAATTTATAGGTTTTGTGGCCAATTTTACAGAGAAAAGTAATGAAAAACAGGGTCAGGGGCAAATTATCGTAAATACCTGTTTTCTCGGCGGAATGGCCAATTTGCAGGTGACTAGGTGAGCTGAGGGGCCGAGCTGTGTAATAAATTTGCTGGTTGGCGGACTTGAATGGTCGAAAATAGTGTTTTGCACGTAATTTTGCATGCATAGGTTGCTTGGAGAAAACTATGGTAAGTGGTAAAAACAAACATTTTCACCCTTTTTACCTGAAAATTTGACTTTGGCGGGTTAGGGGCACTTTTTTCGGATGATGTCAGCATGATGTCATTTTGTTGTGTAGCGGGGTACGGATGCTGACATGGCAGGTGACGTGGCAGGTGACATGGCAGGTGGCATCATCAGGTGATGTGGGCATGACGTCAACAGGGAGGCGGGCGGTTGGTAAGTGGTATTCCCTGCACCGCTTTTGGGGGGAAGTGGTTTCGGGGGAGGGGGTTTAGAACACACCGGGCACTTGACACACGTCCTCGGTACGATGGAAATACCGCCCATCCCCCGAACGCTATTGTTCGACAAGTTGAGGCTTCTAAAATCGCTGACCACCAGGGGGACCCGCTTTAATTTTTTGCAATTTGTAATGTTTTTGATGTATTTTCGGATTTTGGAAAAGTGGGCTTTTGGGGGGAAAAATGTGGGTTTCGACTATTTTATTTAGGCGGAGGCCAAACAAGTCCCGATGGGCACGTGGAGGGTTGTTATTGGCCCCTGGTGGACCAATAATTCCCTAGAAAAATTTAAAATATGGCTATAGTTAGCCAAGGGTTGGGGTATTACATTTTTCAGGGTTTTTTGTGTTTTTATACATAGTAAGGGAGGGGAATGTACATAGGAGCTATATAATAAGGTTAGTAGGTTAATATTATTATGGGGGATTGGTTTGTATGGTTTAGGCTAAGTTTTATAGAGTGAAAAGTTAGGCCAGGGGGGGAATGAAAGGATGACAAGTGGTGAAGTTTAGGAAACTTTGGCAAAATGGAATAAAGACTTTTTACACAAGAAATGTGGCTTGTTTTTCCTAGGTGAAAACACATTTTCACTTAGATTTTCCATGGGATGAAGTGGTCTAAAGGTAATGAGCAGATCTCATTGCCCTTGGGGGGAATGTTAGTAAGTGTTTCTTGGGAAAATGGGGAGGGGAATTAGTCATGCTCCATTTGTTTTGTAGCCACCTTGCCATGGTACCTTATGATTTTATGAGATGGCAACTTGTTCCCAAGAAGAAAATTTCCCACAAACCATGCTTCTATACCATCAAAACTACCTACCCAACCTAGTATAGCTAACATTTTCTCTTCATTTTCATTGGGTGCACTTGAACTAGCAACCCCTGATTCTTCTTTTTTCTTTTAGCTACCCTTCTATCTAAGTCTACCCTTATTTCTTCCAGGGCTCAGATTAAGCTGTTGAGACCCTTTGCTTCTCTGCCTAACTACTTGTCTGCCAAGCTTAAACTGTTTGTGCAGACCTTTATTCTCTAGTCTAAGACATGTAAATTCAAACATGATCTAGCGAGGATTAGACTGTCTGGCTATTCATCAATTGTGACAGGAGTCAACCACCTATACATAGTGAAATTCTTCAAAATATGGAACCTTTGCAGCATGAGAAGGATGAACATATTTGGCACTTCTCCAGTCAATCATGAAAAATGAAACATATTGGTATAGGAAGCTAACAAGTTGTTTGCATGAGTTGACTTGGGTCAAACGATCATGTTATAACTTGGCTGATTCAAAAAAACAATGAATGAAATCATTTAACACTTGGCTCTCCAATGATTCACCACCTATCCATTGCCCATTGGTACTAGGCCGATTAGGAAAATGTTGGACCGATGATAAGGTTTGTTGGTCGATTCAAGAATGAGGAGTTAATAACAAGGCTTGAAGGGTGGTGTGGGAGTAGATTTAAAAATCGTAGGAGTATGGTGATAGGCTAGAGTGTGTTGGGAAATGATAGTAGTTATGAATGTGACAAGGGTGATGGGTATAGGGGTGTTTTTGAAATTTATCATAAGCAATCATAGTCATCATATTTAACACTAAAATAATCCAAGAATTTTAAATGTTAAAAATAAAAATTACAACAATACATTACACTGTGTTGGTTGATCAAGAGTTGAGTTGGCATGCATAGGTGGGACAGATATTTATTGTCTAGATATGACTAATATTTACTGTCCATAACAGGTCCTTTCTGAGATGAATTTGGATATAACAGGTCCCTCCGAGATCTGGAGAATGTTTGTGCAGCTTCTTTGAAATCTGAAAAAGAACTATGTGTGTGCAGCTTCCTTGATCTTTGGTATTGATGGAGCCTTGATGATAAGCAACCTTTGAAACTGTGTTGAAACTTTGTTGAAGCTTCGCTGAAGTAGCCTGAGATAGCAGTCTTTAACAGGTCCCTTTGATGTTTGTTGAACAGGTCCCTCTAATATTGGTGCTGGTAACATAGTCTTCTGAACAGGTCCCACTGCATATTCCTTGAACAGGTCCCTCTGATTAGAACAAAGACAAAAACAACTTCTTTATTGAAATACTGAAGTGCTGAAACAAACTCTTTGAGAATTTACAATGAGGAGATGAGATAAGGAAAACAAAAATGTTGATGCTTCTCCCCCACTAAAGCTTTGACTTGTCCTCAAGTCATTATGGAATCGATGAATCAAATAGTAAACAAATAGAACAAGGAATTCTTACCAGCCAAAGAATTGGTTTTCAAGTAAGAATTCTGGGTTAGAGTGTGCTAGAGTTTGGTTTTCACATCTAAACCATTATATATAT
>APFE031523807.1:54746-79060 GCA_000404065.3 Pinus taeda | reverse complement strand
AAGTAACTACGCAATCTCCAAGGAATGAATTCCTTCTACATATAAGAGATATCATCAATGGAATATTCCTGCAACTGATAGTACACTGTCCCATCATCTAATCTCAACTGGGTGTCTGACTGAATTGACATGCATGAGTTATTTATGAGAGAATATTCAGTTATTTCAAGTGCAGTAGTTACATGCATGCATGCATTAATTAACTGAATTCATAATTATTTCCACAAACTGTTGGTACTAATCTAACTAGAATTAACTCAGTTAATTGAGCTAACTAATTACAACTCAAAGTAAAACTCATCCTGATCCCCTTAATAAAGGGATAACTTCCTCAATCCAAGGGGAAACTGTTGCATGTCTTCACATAGAATTCATGTTTGATTTTCTACAACTAACTAACTCATGATGAATTCATTAATTATTTTACAAATATCTGCTAAAATAAAATTCAAATTTTAATTCTCAATTTTAGTTCAGGGACTAACTAAAATTGGAATGTATCCCAAAATGCTATTTATAGCAGTGCTATTTTTAAAACTTCTATTTTTAGCATTTCTTGTTGCTATTTTCAACAAGAAAGTCTTTCTGGGTTTCAAAGTTTTTTAGGTGTTTTTGGTTCGTTCTCATTTAGAGGGTTTACGATGTAGAAAAGTTAAAGGTTCCCGAGGATGTTTATGTGACTGACATTGTGAGATTGATTCATTATGCCCCTTACTTGATAAATTTTTTGGTTTTGAAATGCATGTAGATACAAAAAGGAGCCTCCCCAACTTGATATTGAGGTATTTTGTTAACCATTTTCCTTTTGTATTTTCATAATTTATGGTCAAAACAAAAATTAGTGGAAACCCTTCTTTGTCAAGGTTAGTTTGTGCCCAAAATGTCATGGGTTCTCGGACTTTCTTTATTTCATTTTTCTACAAGAAGAGGTAGGGGTAGAGGATGAGGAGCACAAAGAAGTTCTTGTTGATACACTTGGAGGTTCCGATAAAAAACCTGTAGAACAGGAAAAACCAAGTGATAAACCTAAAAAAACCTCAAAGTTCATGACGAAATATGAGCATGCTAGAATACTAGGCACTTGAGCATTGCAAGTCATGCACGTGTCAATAAGATATTTAAGATGGTTAATATCTTCCCGACTCTACATTAATATGTTACTAATGAATTTAATATGTATAATATATGTTTTGGGAGAGGTGACATGGATTCATGTTTCTTATTGCCAGAAACCTGCATTGCTTCTTTCTCCATTTGTTGTTTTTAGTAATGCATGGAACAATGGAATCACTAGTAGTCAGGATTAATCCTTATTTCAAGAATAAAAAAATTTCGTCATCAACTTGACATTTGCCAGTGGCAGCATGAATGCATCTGTGATGGTTGAACTTGAAGGCGAGACTGACCCATTAGAGTTATATTTGTTCTTGATGGACCTATGTTGTATTCCTTTTATTTTTCCATTTTGAATGAATTTCTAATCATTTTGCATTGGATCTTGTTTTTGAAATGCACATTTAGGAGCATTTGGTAGGACTTGTTTTGTTAATTTTCCAATGCAATAGTTGTTTTAAAAGAGTTTGAAACAATTTTCCATTTTCTTTGGTGATTGAAGATTACAATGAAGGAACTCAAAGAGCTAAAGATTCCTTTTACTATTCATCGATACTTTCTTGATGGAAGACGAGATGACTGTACATTGCTTTAGTTCCATGGTATTGTGATGTCCCTGGATTCCTTCCTCGGCCATCTACCACTGTCATCAAGGTTTAACTCCTTTAGATTAGCATTTACGAAGCCAAATTTAAAATTCAGATCAACAATGTAAAATCACATTTACAGGCATATAAAAATAACAATGGAAGTAGCCTTTTTTTGAATGCTTTATATATAGGGTCATGAGAGACTTAGATCTGATATTATATATCCAACAAGTGACCACAAAGTTGTACCTAAAAGTGCATCCAATGTGAATATACAATGGGACTATGAAAGCAATTGTTATCACTACATAGAAGTTGAGAAAGACCCAATTGCAATTAGGAAATAGAAACACAAGAAGCATTGCAGATGCAAACCCAACATGAAAACCATGCTAAGTATATAATGTAGATGTCAAGAGATGATGGGTCTAGAAGAATATAGATTTTAATATAGAAAATGATGATTGAATTGTCCACAAAAATCCTTAATATAAGAACTTATGAATTGGGGCAGAATTTAAATTGCACTTCATTTCACAATAAATAGTGATCCATACTCAATGTTGCATCATTTACATAATTTTCCTAGATATTCTATTTATAGAAATACATTCTATTTGTATATACATATATTTTTGTCAATCAATTTTAATGACACGTGAAAGTTAACATCATCCAAAAAAAGACCTATTTTTCTTTGATAAAATGATTCATTTAGCAGTTAATATAAATAGATATGTATTGCATATTGTACAAAAAACTAGGATGTGGCATAAGTGCTAGCTAAACTGAAAAAAGTGGTATGTGATAAGTCCAAAAAACCCATTAGCCTAATACACATCTCTTTAGCAGACATAAAACATAACTATTATATAGTTTCAAGAAAATGACATAAGCAGATAGTGAAATCTTAGGAGACCTCGATCTCCCATCCAGACCATGAAACAGAGAGAGAGAGAGAGGCACCAAAATATCAATTTTCTTCCTCTTTATAGAATTCCCCAAACTCGCACTTCTTTCGACCTTCTCGCAACAAAATTTGCACTTCTCTGGCTCTTCTTGAGATATCGAGCTTGCTTGAGATTTGATGTTCCAAATGACTTCGACCTTGTATATAAAGGCTTCCTGTGGCTCGAATTAGGGTCCTTAGGCTAATTGGATGTAGAGGGTACATAATTCATATTTGACTTGATACAAAACCTTTTAACATGATTCAAAAGCCCAAGAAGGGTCTCTTTGATGTACAATGACTCTATAAACTCAATATTAATCCTAGGAGTCCACAATGGGGAATTTTACTAATATAATGATGACCCAAGCATGAAACCCGTGCTTTAGTAAGTCATTATTACAATAATAAAAAAAAATATTTATTGTATTGACAAGAACATCACCTACTTACATTAATAAAAACCTAAGATAGTTATATTTTATAAGACAAATAAATGCCCTAAATTCTCACAAGGATTCAATAAATCTTTTAGAAAGCTGTTTGTAGATCCTAATATTTGGATTCAGATTCATTCAAAGTTTCCTCATTTTGTGGGATTAGACGATTTGGGTGCAGCTCTTGATTCTATGCGGGACAAGGGCATATTAAGTCCAATTGATTGGTAGAACTACTATGTTGGGGATGGCAAGGTATTATTTTAGTGCACAGAATAGGGCTAGGAGAGAGGGGTTAGAGAAGCTAATTTTTCTAGGAACCCAAAATTTCTAAGAAAGTGAGATTTCCAGGTTCTATTTTGCTATATAGGTTTCTGTATTTTTCCTTAGGCCATTTTCCCAGTTGAGAGGGCCTTAATTGACCTAGGAATATTAATGAAGGAAATATTTGGAGAGTAAAATTTCTCTTGTACATGTGATTGATTTACTTGTGTTTTTGCTGCCACTTTTAATTCTTAAAATATAATATCAGTGTATTTTTTATTCAGCAATGCCGCAAATTAATTTATTGAGTATATACTATAAATATTAGCGGGAATATTAAATCAAATCGAGAGTTATAGAATTAACATATCTTTCATGAATAGCCACGCATTGTGCGAGGTTGGTGGAAGTGGCCCACTACAACATATATGTCCTTCTAAGGAGACACAATAAAGCATGATCAACATTAATCCAAATGCATTTGTTCCCCTGACAGATGCAATTTCCTGTAGTAGCATGTATTGATATGCTACTCCCTCGACTCGTCCCCCTTCCATTGGATCTTTGTCTCTTAGATGCAATATATCTTCTAGTACATTTTAATGAGTGGGAGATGGTATTCATATTCATTAAGTTCTACGTACAGCCAGACCTTGTACTGCCGATGAAGACAAGGCTACTGGTAATTTTAATACTCATAATTCTATTAGTATTTTACATCTATTTACGACGTTGCTTCCTAGTGATATTGGAATCCATGCAGTTGTTTATCTCATCTCAGATTTTTGTTGTTGTATGTTTTCCCTACCAATGCTCCAGAGTTGGTTTTTAAGCGTCTTAGGTTTTCACTTGTGTTTAGTATCAAGGCGTGGGATTATTATTTATTCTTATAGTTTTTCTTTACCTAGAGTAAGTTTTAAATATGTAATTGTTATCGTAAAAATGCCATAATAAGTGTATGCCTGGAATTTTACATTCTAACTACTTTTTTCTGATACAGCTGTCTTATCATTTTTTCTCTTTGTTTCTCTTGTCATATTTCCATCATCAATGTACGTTTCTCATTGCACGGTGATTCCAAGTAGTTTACGCTATGTAAACAAAGAAAGTTACCTGGAGTGAATTTATCTATTTGGTGTAATTCCTCTAAGCACGAAGGTTTTGCAGTTATTCTGGTACGGGTTAGTGAACTTTTTTTAATTGTTGACATTGTTCCTGTGTGTGGAGTACAGGTGAAGGCTTAAGTCCTCCACTTCTGGAGACACTTCTAAATATGGCACCAACCGAGGAGGAAGAACATTAATTGAAAGATTATAACCGTGACATTTCAAATCTTGGTCCAGCAGAGCAGTTTGTTAAGGCATTGTTGAATATTCACCTTGCCTTTAAACGATTGATGGAATTTGGTACAGAGAAAAATTCAGAGAGGAAATTAGTTATATTAGCGAATCATACGAGATATTGGAGGTAAATTTGCTTCACTCTTTATTATTTTTAATTAGGCCTTGATAGATGCATAAAAGGATCTTTCTAGATATAAATTTTAAGAATACAAGAACATATAAGAATGATACTGTTCATTTCCTGTTACAGGCAGCATGTAAGGAACAGAAGAGAAGTCGAATGTTCCTAAAGTTGCTAGAACCTATTCTGAAAACAGGTAATCGCATGAATGTTGGTACCTATCGTGGGGGAGCTCGAGCTTGTAAGCTTGACACCTTTCTCAAATTAGTAGATGTCAAAGGTATAGATGGGAAGACAACTTTATTATTCCTGTAGCAGCAGGGTAATAAGGTATTAAAAAAAATTAGACTTTGACATTAAATGTAAGTGGCACAAAATTTTATGAAATTTTTTCAAAGTTTAATATTATAAATTAAAATGTATTATTTTTAAACCATAAATCATATTTAAATTCATTTATCTAAAATATTATTGGTTCAATTTTTTCACCTCTTATTATGTAATGACGACATATCTATTTCAATTAATTAATATTGTACAATTTCCCATCACTCCATGAGAGATGTACTTCATTATTAATATTTTATTCCTTGAACATTTTTATCAAGGTATTAAAAACACACTTCTAATAGAATTCAACACCTTAGGTAATGACAAATGGGTTGCATTCTAATCTTCAAACATGGGAGTCTTCTAAAGAGGCAGAGGAATCCAGGTAAAAATAAATTATATTTTTTTATAGGGATAATGTTTGAATCCTATTTTTGATGGTGGAAATGGATTCAACACCATCAAAAATGTCTAGGACACCTAAAATTCTGAAGTTTAGCAACTAACTTGGATTTACAAAAATCGTTGCCTAATTTTCTCTAAATATGACTAGAATTTCCATAACTTACCACCTAGTTAGACTACGGGTCAAACATGTACATCAACATGGAAAATCAGACATTGTCATTATTTTAATGATATACTTGTCATATCAATCCATAATTAAACTTTTAAAAATTTATATAATATTTATAATAGATAATATACCCTTGAGACATGTGCAACAACACGACAACTCACTTGGTATCATTGTTATTATAATGAGACTTGTCATGTCCATTAAATATGTATTTTTTGTAAAACATATATGAGACATATAATAAATAATATTATTATTGCACGTGAGTTAAATATGGATAATTCATCAATTGAATCATGTGTCTCAATGAGTAAGAGTTTAGTTTAATTATTATTCAGAAAAAAGTTCAGTGATTTCTATAAAGATTTGTTATTGGAGTTGTTTTAAACTTTTATTTTTCTTAAGTTGAAAATTATTTAATATTTTTTACCAAAATAGATGGTCAAACAAAAATCTAATTCATAATCGCAGGGATAATGGAGTATACATCAATACCGAGTACTAAAAATTCACAGATGATTCTATATTTAAATTGTATAATGGCCTATGGAGATAATAATATTATAATATTATCACTATCTAATGATATTATTTTTTTTATGTACAAATCAGCCAAAATACATATTATCCTAAACCATGTATAACTAATGCTTAATTTACTAAAATTTAAGTTAAAATATTTAATATCTATTATTTGATATTATAACGTTATCTATAAACACTTTCACATTATTAGGCCCCTACGTATAAACAAACTAATTTAATATTTAAAATTAGGTTGGCCATAGTCACATTTATAACATGTGCTACGTTTATTATTAACATTTGTGACATGGACCTCTAATTCAAGGGATACTTAAAATAAGCAATAATATCTACAAAGTAGCCTTTGTTCAAATACAATAGTTAGTTCATGGATTTTAGAATTTAATAATTCAACCAAGTTGTAGAGAAATGCTAGCTATATGGCCTTGTTACATTTTGTTGTTCAAGAGATTGTAAGAGTAGAAGGTTTGCGTGTTGCACGTGCTGCTTAACAATGTAGCTCTACTACTAATCCCAATGTTGTAGATGGTCTAACTTATCATATAAGCAGTGAAAATGAGAGTTCTGAGAATAGATAAGACTATTTTAGAACACATGCCACATATGCTAGTCCTTAGTCCATCTCTAGCATTACTCCGAGTGTGGTAGATGGTCAAGATTATATCTAGAAGAGGTTGTGAAAATGAGAGTTCTAAGGATAGAGAAGACTACTATAGAACACTTGGTTTGCAGGTTCTTGAAAACTTGAGCATTGATTTACGGAATGTAAAAATGACAGTTGTAATAGAATCACGTTCTTCGGTTTCTGTGTTAAAACTTATTAGAAGGCTAGCAAAGGTGAAGTCATTTTTGCAAATGGAGTTTACTTGGTAGAAAAGGGATGGAATTGCAAGTAAGGATGTGCTAGAAGGTATCTTTTACCATTCTATGGGATCATTTTTGCAGCAGGCTGAAGAGGAGATCAATCAGATACAAGGCGAAGAAGCAAAAGTATTCTCTTATGTGAAGGAAATCACCAAGTATTTTCATGGTGATGTAGCAAAGGAGAAAGCACATCCCTTTCGTATTGTTTTGATTGTAATAGACTTCAAAAACATGTTGTATTAATTTTGCAATGAAGTTGGCAGAATACAAAAGAGGAATCCTCTTGGAATTTAATTCCAACTGCAACATAAATAGCTCGACAGAAATTTGATTTGCTGTAGATATTCTAGACTGTCAGATGCCTCAAAGTCATGCTTGATATTTTGCACATTAATGTGCATTAAAGTTTAAGAATTAAATTCCCTTGTAACAGCCGACTTCATTTCTTCAAAAGGAATCACCCTTGTTGCATTCAATGCGCAGATAAGCTTTAGAAGATATTTTTGTTATTTTATTGTTTAAAGTCAAATATGAACATTAGTTCTTTTATATATATATAGAATGTTAGAGGAATGTTAGAAAATAAGAGACTCTGAGAAAAAGGCAGAGAAGAAGGCAGAGCAGAGAAAGCAACGAGAAACCAGAGTCGCTGTGTTTTGGAGCAGCAATGCATTCTACAGGCTGTTTCAACAACTGTCTGTGGTGTTTCAGCAACTGTCTGTGTGTTTCAGCTACAGACTGTTTGGTGTTTCAGCAACTCTCTACCAGATGCTGAAACACGAAACTGTGTTAAAAAACAGAGTCTGTAAAAACAAAGTATGAAGTGTTTAGTTATTCTAAAACTGTAGTTCTGAAGAAGTTTGTAATTTTTATTATCATCTTTATGGTTAATAGAAACAAAGCTTTTCTCCATATCTTCTTTGTCCAAATTTCTCTCATTTCATTGTGTTGAGTTGAGGAACTTTGCTTCCTCTGTTTTATTCGAAATTATCAGAAATTTCCAACAGTGGTATCAGAGCGTCGTTCTCTCTCCTGTTCTGTGATTTTTTTTTGAAATTTTAGCAGAAATATTTCCAACAATTGGTATCAGAGCTGGTCTAGGCACTCAGTGAGTAAAAAAAAACAGAGTTTGTTTTTTCACTGTAGGAGCTGTAAGAAGCTTATTGAGCAGATTTTCTCTAGTAGAGAAAGTTTTTTTCTTGTTTTAATTATACAATCAGTATCTCTTCTTTACTTATATAGGTTAAGATGGCAGATGATGGAACTGGTTTGACAAATTCCCAACTGCCACAATTTAATGGGAAAAATCACAGTTATTGGTCCATAACAATGAAAGCATTGTTTTCTTCTCAAGGAATATGGGAGTTGGTTGAAATTGTCTATGCTGAACCTACAAATGCAACAACATTGGCTGATTTGACAGTAGTAGAAAGAGACCAGTTGAAGAGCGACAGGAAGAAGGATGCTAAAGCCCTCTTTTTTCTCTTCCAATTAGTACATGAAAGTGTTTTTCCATGGATTGCAACAGTAACAAAATCCAAGGAGGCATGGGATATTCTCAAAACTTCCTATCAAGGCATGGAGAAGGTGAAGACTGCAAAGTTGCAGATGTTGAGGAGAGACTTTGAAACACTCAGCATGAAGGAATCTGATACAATAGATTCATTTTTCACTCAAGTTATTGGGTTGATAACCCAGATAAGGTCTCATGGTGAGATTCTTGAAGAAAGAAGGATTGTAGAGAAGATATTGAGAAGTTTACCCTCAAGGTTTGAAGCTATTGTGGTAGCAATAGAAGAAACAAAGGATCTCTCACAGTTCACAGTAGATGAATTGAGTGCTTCTCTTATGTCTCATGAACACAGACTGAGTAGAGGAACAGATTCCTCTTTTGAGCAAGCATCCAAGACTCAGATGTCTTTTGGCTAAGGAAAAGGTCGAGGGAGAGCAAATAATAGAGGTCGTGGAAGAAGCTAAAACAAAGGCAGAAATAATCCTGCAAGCACAAGCGGAAGGAGCTGCAATCAGAACCAAGATGAAGGTTCAAGCAAACAGCAAGCTCATGGACAAAGGTATGAAAAATCCCAAGTCCGATGTCATTATTGTAAGAAATATGGGCACTATGCCAATGAATGTAGGAAAAAACAAAATGACATGAATAGTAAGCAGAATGCTAATTTTGCAAATGAAGAAGATAAGAATCCAAAGAATGTGTTGTTAACAAGTAACATTGCACAAGACAAACAAGAACATTTTTGGTTCTTAGACTCAAGTTGTAGTAATCACATGACTGGAAATATTACAATGTTTGTCAATCTGAATGAAAATGTGAAATCTGAGGTAACAACAGGAACTGATAGTAAGATATCTCTCAAGGGTAAGGGCAGAGTCAGTATCCGAGCAAGAAATGGAGAACAGATGATTGTGCCGGAGGTATACTATGTACGTGGTCTGAAATGTAATCTTTTGAGCATTGGACAGCTCATTAACAAAGGTTACAATGTGTTCTTCAAAGATGATATGTGTACAATCAGAGGCATACCTCCAAGTAAGAAGATCATTGCACAGGTGTAGATGACCAACAATAGAATGTTTCCTCTCAAACTCAGGGAAGATTTCAAGGAAGGAAGAACTATTGTAGCTGTAACACAAGAAGTCTTTCATGAACAAGTCAAAGATGAGAATTGGTTGTGGCACTTGAGATTTGGACATCTCAATTTTGGAGGCTTGAATCTGTTGCACAGAAAGGGAATGGTAAAGGGATTTCCATTGATCGAGAAACCAGACAGCCTTTGTGAAGGTTGCATCTTGTGCAAGCAACACAAAGAAAGCTTTCCAGAAGGAAAGAGTATAAGGGCAAAAGTACCCTTGGAAATTGTTCACTCTGATGTGTGTGGACCGATGCAAATAACATTATTTTCCAGAAATAAATATGTTTTAACTTTAATTGATCATTACACCAGAAGACATGGGTGTATATGCTGAAACAGAAGAGTGAAGTGTTTGAGAAATTCCGCCACTTCAAAACTCTTGTTGAGAAGCAGTGTGGGCATTATATCAAAGTGCTCAGAATAGATAGAGGAGGAGAGTACATCTCCAAAGACTTTCTGCGTTTTTGCAAAGAGAATGGCATACAAAAGTAGTTCATCGCGAGGTATACACCTCAGTAAAATGGTGTTGCCGAAAGAAAGAATAGGACCATTCTTGACATGGTCAGAAGTATGCTGAAGGCAAAACACTTGCCGCATGAGTATTGGGAAGAAGCTATCACTTGCACAGTTTACATCTTGAATAGATGCCCAACTAAAGCTGTCATGAACAAAATACCAGAAGAAGCATGGAGTGGTCAAAAGCAAACTGTCATTCACATGAGAGTATTTGGTTATGTAGCATATGCACATGTACCGGATCAGCTAAGCAAGAAGCTTGACAGTAAGGGGGAGAAGTGTGTCTTTATTGGCTATTGTGATGAGTCAAAAGCATACAAACTCTATAATCATCCACCAAAAAATTGATAGTAAGCACAAATGTGCAATTCATTGAAGATGAAGCTTGGGATGGCAGCTTAGAGAAGACAGTTAATGTGAAGACAATTGTGTCTCACGAAGAAGAAGAGGAAGGGACAACATCAAATAATCCTTCCTTGGTGGCTCCTCCTCCACCAAAACAAGTACAACAAGCCACACAACATGCTGGAATTCGAACAGCCTTGAGAAGTCAAGGAAGTGCTTATCCAAGCACACCACAGGGATCAGAAATACCCTCAAGCTCGGATGGAACTCCAAGCACACCAGGAAGACCAAGATTCAGAAATCTAAATGAGATTTATGAACAAGGAGAGGTGAGTAACAATACCGGTCTGAACTCATTATTCGCTTTGTATTGTCATGTTGATGACCTAGTTCATTTTGAAGATGTTGTAAATGAAGATAAATGGATTGAAGCAATGAATGAAGAAATTGGTGCAATTGAGAAGAGTAAAACATGGGAGTTAGTCAACCTCCCTAAAGGAAAAGATGCCATTGGAGTTAAGTGGGTCTATAAGACCAAAATCAATGCTGAAGGCAAGATTGACAGGCATAAAGTAAGACTTGTTGTGAAAGGCTACAAGCAGCAACAATGCAAAGACTATGATGAAACCTTTGCACCAGTAGCAAGGATGGAAACAGTCAGAATAGTGTTGTCTATTGCGGCACAACACAAATGGAAGATTTATCAGATGGATGTTAAATTTTCATTCTTGAATGGAGTGTTAAAAGAAGAGGTTTATGTTGAACAACCTCCAGGCTATGAAGTTGAAGGCCAATAGCATAAAGTATGCAAACTGAAGAAGGCTCTTTATGGGCTGAAGCAAGCTCCAAGAGGATGGTACAACAGAATAGATGCTTATCTGATTGAGAATGGGTTTGATAAGTGTGATGGTGAACTCACACTCTACATAAAGGAGAATGATGGTAAGAGTCTTATTGTTGTTTTATATATAGATGATTTGATTTTTACTAGCAATGATGCTTCTCTCATTGTTGATTTCAAAGAAGTCATGAAAAGTGAATTTGAAATGATTGACTTGGGCTTCTTAAGATATTTTCTTGGCATTGAGGTAGACCAAAGTGAAAATGGTGTTTTCATTTCTCAATTTAAATATGTAGAAGCAGTGTTGAAGAGATTTAACATGCAGAACAGCAAGGCAGCTATGACAACAACAAGGACTTTGATCCAAAATTGTACAAGAGCATAGTTGGCAGCCTTATGTACTTGACTGCAACTAGGCCGGACATTATGCATGTTGTGAGTTTAATCTCCAGATTTATGGAAACACCAAAAGAGACTCATTGGCAAGTAGCCAAGAGGATTCTAAGGTATGTGAATGGAACAAAGGGGTTTGGTAATTTATACTCCTCTTCTGAAAGTTTCATGTTGACAGGCTACACTGACAATGATTGGGCTAGAAGTGTTGATGATAGGAAAAACACATCGGGATATGTGTTTCATATGGGATCGGGAGCCATCTCGTGGGCTTCCAAGAAGCAACCAGTTGTGTCATTATCAATAACAGAGGCAAAGTATGTGGCAGCAATAGTAGCAGCATGCCAAGCAGTGTGGCTGAGAAGAGTTCTCAGAGATTTGTGTCATGAACAAGAAGAGGGCACAACCATTTACTGTGACAATAGCTCGGCAATAGCATTGTCTAAAAACTCTGTTTTTCATAAAAGGACAAAGCACATAGACACCAAATTTCACTTCATACGTGAATTGGTTAACAATGGTGAGATTGTTTTGCAGCACTGCAGAACAGAGGATCAGTTAGTTGACATCTTGACAAAACCATTGGGAAGGAAAAGTTTTGATCATTTCAAGAAATGCCTGGGTATGCAGAAAAAACCAGCAGTTTCAATTAAGGGGGAGTGTTGGAATTTAATTCCAACTGCAACATAAACAACTGGACAAAAATCTGATTTGCTGTAGATATTCCGGACTGTCGGATGCCTCAAAGTCGTGCTTGATATTTTTCACATTAATGTGCATTAAAGTTTAAGAATTAAATTCCCCTGTAACAGCTAACTTCATTTCTTCAAAAGGCATCACCGCTTGCTGTATTCAATGCGCAGATAAGCTTTGGAAGATATTTTTATTATTTTATTGTTTAAAGTCAAATATGAACAACAATTCTTTTCTATATATATAGAATGTTAGAAGAATGTTAGAAAATAAGAGAGAGTCTGAGAAAAAGACAGAGAAGAAGGAAGAGCAGAGAAAACAGCCAGAAAACATAGTCGCTGTGTTTTGGAGCAGCAATGCATTCTACAGGCTGTTTTAGTAATTGTCTGTGGTGTTTCAGCAATTGTCTGTGTGATTCAACAACAGACTGTCTGGTGTTTCAGCAACTGTCTGCCTGATGCTGAAACACGAATCTGTGTTAAAAATCAGAGTCTGTAAAAACAGAGTATGGAGTTTTTAGTTATTCTAGAACTGTAGTTCTGAAGAAGTTTGTAATTTTTATTATCATCTTTATGGTTAATAGAAACAGAGCTTTTCTCCATATCTTCTTTGTCAAGATTTCTCTTTGTTTCATTGTGTTGATTTGAGGAACTTTTCTTCCTCTGTTTTGTTCGAAATTATCAGAAATTTCCAACAGTGGTCTCAGAGCATCGTTCTTTGTCCTGTTCTGTGATTTTGTTTTTGAAATTTTAGCAGAAAAATTTCCAACAAATCCTCCAATCTCCTCTCAGAAAGGAACCTCCTCAACTTCAGATCATAACTTATCACATTCTCTTTTCCCCACTTACAATGATAGAGATGTTGATAGTCATGATGACGAATCTTCAAGTACTTAATGATCGCTATGCTGAGTATATTTGTATCGAGTAAGTATAGGATTTCTAGTTTTCTCGAGTGTTAACCTTAATGTAGAAGTAAAGGCTAGAAAATATCAACTTCTGTGATCTGCTTTATCATGCATTAGATCACTTCATATATTGGTTTCAATGTGAATGACATGAATGAATCCCATCATAAAATAACCTTCTTTTGTGCATGATAACAAAAATCGCCCTAATAATCTCTGTTTGTCATCCGAGAACTAGTGGAATATCTAGAAATGGTGTTGGGTGTGTGTTATTCATTTCATAATGCCCATCTATGGATGTCATTTCTACGGGAATCATTTCTTGGGGGTTCCTTTCCATTAGCAGCCTAATGCAGGATAACGTTTGAGATCCATTTTTTGAGCTTGTAACATCTCTCATATAGACATATTCTTGATTTTAGATGTGCATTGTTGTCATTTTTTGAGACGGTGAGGATAGAATAGAGATATAATCCTACCTTAATATTATGAACCTAAGGTATAACATAGAAAAGTGCCTTGGTATTTATCAAATATTTGTTTTGAAGCTCCTTTAATCTGAGGGAAAACCTAAACATATTCTTTTTTGTCCTGTGAGTGTTTGGAGTGTTCATATACCAAATGTGGTGGTTCTCGATACCATCCCTTTGTAAAGTAAGATTATCCTTTATCATATCGACTGGGCAATTTGTCTCTGTGTTTCTTGACTTCTTCAAACAGAAGATTCATTCATTCCCTATTTTCCTATACAATTATAAATATTGCTTGTTTTAAAGAAATCACTAAAATGTAATATTGGGTCCTCCAACACAATCAATTCGGCCCTTGGGCTATCCCCCTAGTCTCCAATGCTCCATTGCGGACTGGACAAGGAATTTTCATTCCTCGGAACCATTATTTCCAACTGTAACTAAATTTTCCTTGGCTCTCAGCCTTTGACAATAACCATTATTTATGGTCTACACATTTTTGTGATAGTCACTCTTTCTCAATTTAGAATTGGCATAAAGGTGTGTAAATATTCAAACAAGTACAGATTAGAACGGGAAAATTGCGAATAGGAACAACAATAAAAATAACTAACCCAACATCCCTTAGATCTGATGTAGTCTTTGGGTTCGGCTGTAGTGTTTCAAGGTTCTAGAACAAGGCCATCTTTTGGTTCTCCAGCATACCCAACTTCAATTCGTGCATGCAATGAGTACCTCGATGGCTGGATGATTGAATCCCCTCTTCCCAAGAGTTTGTATGAAACTAGCATTTCAACTTGCTTACCACATTTTCTATTTTTCCTTTACCATCCTTACTATGTTACATGCTCGGTATCTAGCCATCTTATGAATGGGCACTAGTTCCTCCTCATACGCTTGAATCATTAATCCATGCATCATCTTCAGGTTTATGTTATTATATTCATGTCCCCTTAGAATAACATTTTCTTGAGTGTATTTTTCTAGTAATATCAATCATGTCCCAATTTCACAACCATCCACAACACTTCAATTCCCTTCTTTGTAAAATCAGTCCCTCAGGATATTTAACCCTTGACATGTGATGCCACTGAGAAGAGTTTATGCCTTTAGGGTTCTCTTGCCCATTTTTCAACTTTAGCAAATCTTCACCATCTGTGCTCTCTGGATAGATTCATCATTCCATCCATGTCATAGAAATTTCACAATATGAGTGATATTCTTTGGTTTCAATAATAATTTAAATGGATTCATTTTAAGAATCAAATTCAAATAATTATATGGCATGCTCCGGTTACTTAGAGTTAGACTTGACTGTGGTAATTTTGGTCATTCTTATGGGATTACTTCCATTGTCGATCCCTATGTTTGGGAACATTCTACATGCATTCTGTCCCTTCTGGCAAAGTTGTCATTACATCAATTTCCTTGGTAACCTCCATTCCTTGGGAGATCATGATTTCCAGATTCATTAATTATGAAAAATCCTCCATGGTTTCCCTACTTTGTTAAATAGCTCAGAGGCCTGCTCATCATTGCGGTCAACACAAATTTGTTCCTTGTGAAGCCTAAGTATGAGTGAAAAGTAAGTGGTAAGAGTGGGAATGATACCTATTCCATAACATCAAATCACCTTCATTGAAAGCTGCAATACCTTTTGTATTTTATATGGTCTCACGAGAAATAGTGGTGTCTAATTCCATTTTTGTGCATAGTTTTAATCTTCATCCAAACAAACTTTTATGCAATGTGCACTTGCCATTGATTATTACTATGCAAGTAGCTTAAATTGCCACAATTCCCTTCTTTAGTGCTTCCCTTAAAGGATTGTATGATTCTTTCACCGGACCCTTTTTGCATAGTAGATTGGTGTTAGTTGATCAACTAGTGGGAGTTGGCAATCTGGATTTTTCCTTCATTTTAGTGCAAAGCTTTTGATTTTTGTATTCTTAAAAGATTGTGTGACTCCTTCACTTGACTTTTTTTTCATGGTAGAATGAGGATAGGTGATCAATGAGAGGGAGTTGGCAATCTGGATTTTTATGATAAATATAAGGAACCTCCAACCTTAATACCCTTGAATGAGTCTCTTCTCTTTGCCTCCAATAAATGCCTACTCAAACCTTCAACCATAGTGTGGAAGATCATTATTTATAAGGGGCACCTTTGTCATAGCCCCTTGCAAGGCCTAAAGAAAGCAATTTCTAAATCATTTATCAAGACAAAAAAAAACATGTGATACACAAACCTTTGCTTCAACGATAAACAAACCTTGATACAGGGCCAATGCTTTGGATTTGTTCTTTTGTGGATATGCCTAACCCTTGAGAAAAATTGAGTTCACAGTTTCCCTTGGGGTTTAGACAACCTACCCTCTCCCTCCTGTACTTGTATCTGTACCTGTCTGAAATATGTATAAGTATTGGAACATGGATGTTCAAAAATTTAGAACAAAAACTTATAGTGACAACTTAATGGTCAAGCTCAGATATTGTAGATCCATGTTAGTTCATACAATTTGGATAAGATTTGATACCTCTGAAATAGTAAACTCCAAATTTAAGTCACTGATTTGAGCCGAATTTGAGATCTGATATCTATCTACCATCCATCTGAATATCAAATGTGAGCAACCATAGACCATTAAGTTTTGAAGGTAGTGACCTTGACCACTTAGAAGAAGATTAATCACCTTCGATGACATTTTTATTTCAGACTCTTTCACTACATTTGTTAATGTTTAATTCTGAAAAAGGACTAGGATGTAGTTTCAATCTTGCATTTGAAGATGGATTTATTCAACTCCAATAGTTTTCTTTGAGTTGAATTCATAAAACACATTTCTTAAAAGGGTGATAGTTTAATGGAAGAGCAACTACTTTGTAAGCAGGAGGTTGGTGGTTCGATTCTATCATTCCCTAACATGAATTAATCACCGAAGAAACAAAAAGATTCATATTCTATATTTTGTTTCTAAAGAGATTGTTTTATTATCTCTAGAGAGACAATAACTAGAATTATTGTCTCTATAAAGAAAATAATGGGGATTAAGACATACTGTCTCTATAAAGACAATATATCTTTAATCATAACTATTGTCTATGGAATGCAAATTGTCTTAAATTGAGACAAAAAATAAATTGGAAATTGTCTTAAATATTGTCTTTAATCGGGTGTCTCAAATTATTGTCTTAAAAAATTGTCTCTATAAAGACAATATAGAACACCAATATTATTTTCTCTTGAGAGATGAAAATGAATTGTCTCTTAAGAGACAATAATACTTGTGTTCTATACTGTCTTTATATAGACAACTTTTTAAGACAATAATTTGAGACACCCGCTTAAAGACAATATTTAAGACAATTGCCAATTTCTTTTTTGTCTCAAGTTAAGACAATTTACTTATAAATTGTCTTAAAACCCCCTTGTATGTAGTGATAAATTCTCCCTAAGTTTTAGGGGTCCAAGATGAGTTTAATTAGATAACTCAGTTTACTAAGTTATGTTCAGTTAAATTACTTCCAAATGATTTGTGGAATTAATAGAGAGTTAACAGTCAGTTGGTGCACTAGTGCATCCGTAAGTGTCACTCTAGTTAACTGAATATTCCCTCGTTATAAATGCATGGATGTTGATTCTGAAAAAGACCCAGTGGAGACTAGAGTGTAGGGACAGTGTACTATTAGTTGTATGAATTATTGAGTTGTATAAATCATGCATGCAATGAGAGAAGGACATATGTTTGGATTACGCAATTTTGGAAGCATTAATTCCCTTTGAATGCGAGCTATTCATCTTAGGAATTACGAAAGAGATTAGGGGCTTCGAGAGCTGCAAAATTGGATAGTTGTTGGCCAAGAAATTACTTGTGAGTTGAGAGAGTTGAGCATACTTGTGTGGAATTCTAGTGAGAAATGTTTTTCTGTCTTCACTCATATTTCTGATATATGTAATGTAGATAATAGGGTTTTGATCAGTGGATTTCTGAGATACATCTTGTGTTATGTCCCATTGATTTATTTTCTTCTTGTTCATATTATTTTCATCTATCTATTGCCTTCCGCTTGTTGAAAGTAGAAGTATATTCTTGTCATGTGCTTTAGTACACTTCATAAGCTTGTGAAAGTACAGGAAATTCTACAATTTTCCCTTTTAAATGCAATACACGTCCTTGCAATTTTTCATAAAAATTAAGATGTATGAGTGTGTTCATGTAGCATAACTTAGTCTAAAAATGTGTAATATATATATATATATATATAATATATATATATATATATATATACATAGAGAATATATATATTTTTATATATGATAAACATATTTTTTTACAGACAACTAAGTTTTATATGAAAATATATATTTTTATATATAAATTATCTATATATATATATATATATATATATATATATTTGAAGTAATATTTCAATTCCAATTTGCAGACACACGTGTTCACTTAATAATTTTTTTACAACTCTTTAAATAAATTTAAAAACCAAGAGCACCTTTTTAAGAGAATTCGTAAACAAAAAATAGTGGTATTTTTTGAAATATTTTACTTGTGTATATTTTATGTTATTGATTTTTTATTGAGCCCCTTTGAAACTATCCAAAAAAAAATTCAAACATTATGTTTAAAATAAATTAGATTAAAAATATCTTAAAATGCCAAACTCATATGTCAATGGATAGAGGATTCCATGCTAAATCCGAGAGTATGCTAGGGTGCAAAATGATGTTGAATAGAAATTTGCATAAGACGAGCTAAAACTTTGTTTTGTAGGCCCTCAACAGCTTGATAGTGCATCTAAAATTCTCCATTGATTGTTTGAAATTCAAATTTCAAATAGCTCGACTGAGGGTTTAAGAAACTCTCGATTGAACCCTTCACGTTGTGAAGTAGATGATCAATGAAGCCTATAGATTATCTAAAAAGGAAAAGAAAAAAATGAAACCTCTCAATACTTGTCTTTAAGTGAATTAGAAAATTTATGTATTCCACAAAAATCATTTTTATTTATATTCAAGTATATTCCAAACTCTACTTTTTCTTAATTATAAATCCAAATTTATTTTATTTTAACCAAGAAAATAAAATAATTATAATAATTAGAAAATTTATTTAATTTAAAAATCTTTTTATTTTATCAAATATATCCAAACTCTACTTTCTTCATTATATCCAAATTTTATTATTTACCAAGAAAATATATTATAATATATGATAATTCTATAAATATTTTAACTTTGGTTTTTCCATTTTGAAAATTTTTAAAAAATTGAGTAACATATTTATTGTTTTGATTTTAAATATAGCATATTTCTATAGTTAATCATTTTATAATTTTTTTATGAAAAAAATAAACCAAATTGTAATAAATAAATAAACAACAAACTAAACTAAATTTTATAACATGATAATTTTACAAATAATTTAATAGACATTTAAATCTAGCTTACTCAAATTCAAATTAATCAAATAATGTTTTAAAAAATTATGATTGCCTTATGCTTCTATTATTTTAAAATTATATATTGCAAACCTATGTTAAGAATAAAAAGTTATATATACTTCACACTTGTCCACACTAAGGACATAATTGTGCAATCACATTTTCACATGTTCTATATATTATATTATATATTATGATTTTAAAAATTGAATATAACTAGGAATCATGTTCAATAACTCTAAGAATATAAAGAAATATACATTCCCATCACTTCAATTCACATTTTGAGCTACACTTATTTAATTAAAAAAATATATATTTAACAAAACAATTTATAATGTCTTATATTTTACTTTATTATTAAGTTTTACAATTGAATATTATTATATTAAAAATTAAGTTTTAAGTTACCAAATTATAAATATAAAAACATTACAATTTCAATTGCAAGTGTGATGGAGTCATTTTTCAAATCTATTTAGGAAAACACTAGAAATGGAATGAGAAATTAATCCTCACCATTGTGAATTACATATTCAAATGTAATTAGTAATTTAATTTAGTTTTTTTTTAACTTTCAAATACATACAATTTTAAAATTTGCATATCATTATTGATATGTACATAAATTTAAAATTTTCAGCTTTAAGGCCCAGCTCTAGATTACATAAGAGCTCAATCTGGAACTTAAAACTGACTCAATCTAGTCCTTAAAATTGTTTCATAGATCATCAATTTCCATAAAAAAGAGCCTTGATTTTGCCAAAAAAATGTAACTGAGGGCTATGCTTTTACCCATTTATAAAAATTAAATTCCACATAAAAGAACTAAAGCTAACAAATCACCTAATATATTCAATATAATGCTCTCCCATATTTCAACACATGGACTAATAACTTCTAATGGATTCAAATTTTGACTATTTAACCAACAAATTTTGGATTAATGGTAATCCTGACCCCAACAAATAGTAGGAGAGCTAAATAGTGGGAGAGATAAAAGCCTTGAATTTAAAACTCACCCATGACATAAACATGAAATAACCATCTTTAATGAAGCTGAACCCAACTCTCACTAACACCCTAACCCAACTCTAACACTAACACCAATAAATTTTGGTCTTAAAAATAATATTCATAGTAACCCATTATACTTATATGACACAATAAATTACATTATCATACCATTCCCACTCCACTTGATATGCAACAATTCATGAATTCTTCCGTGCAGACATGATTTAGATCGCATCATTTCAGAGAATCTTCAACAACAAAAGAGCAACCACATAGAGAACATCCTTCCCCTACATTACAGTACATGAAACGATCAACTGTAATCCGTTCCAGTAACAATAGGAATCCATTCTGACAGAGAGCCCTCATCCTCATTATGTGTATAAGCTCGATTCAAGTCAATAGTTTTACAGGAAAAAGGGACTCTGGGGCTGCCTATGATAGGATACCCTTTCCATGTTCCTTCGCATCTTACTGCCCCCTCTTAAATGATGAGTTTTGTTTTTGCGGATGGACATCCCATCTTCTATAGCGAAGCTCCCCCACCGGGGTGGATAGAACATAAAACAGTGACACTGCAATGAAAATCCAATCAATTTAACACTGCAATCAATCCAATCAATTTAATAGCTAAAATTTAACATGAATAACTCGATAAGCCAAACATGCAGAAATATATAATCTGTTAGCTATAGTTTTCAAACAAATCTGATGTTATGGTTGCACATGAGGACATTGAGGGAATGATTGGTTGGCATAAGGTCTGCTATTAAGATCATCACATAAACACAATAGACTAAAATAACTGAAAATAATGAGAAGCAGTGACGTATGGGGAAGAGGTGGTGAAGTATGGAGGGATGTGGAAAAAAGGTAATCCGAATACCGTTCTAGGTAATGTTACTTGGGTTAATAGAAGTGTTTGAGAGTTTGAGAGGACATTTCGTAACACTAAATTCCAAAGCTTTATGAGTATTAAGAATAATAAAAACATCCCATCAATTTAACACTGCAATCCAAATCCAATCAACTTAATAGCTAAAATTTAACATGAATAACTCGATAAGCCAAACATGCAGAAATATATAATCTGTTAGCTATAGTTTTCAAACAAATCTGATGTTATGGTTGCTTTTCAAACAAATCTGATGTTATGGTTGCACATGAGGACATTGAGGGAATGATTGGGTGGCATAAGGTCTGCTATTCGGATCAACACATAAACACAATAGACTAAAATAACTGAAAGTAATGAGAAGCAGCGAGGTATGGGGAAGAGGTGGTGAAGTATGGAGGGATGTGGGAAAAAGGTAATCCCAATACCGTTCTAGGTAATGTTACTTGGGTTAATAGAAGTGTTGAGAGTTTGAGAGGACGTTTCATAACACTAAATTCCAAAGCTTTATGAGTATTAAGAATAATAAAACATTTACCTTTGTGGTAGCTGGTTTTGTTTCTGCCCCCCATTTAAATTTATTGGTGATTTTCGGAGTAAAGTAAAAAAATTACGTCATATCCATTTCAATTGACTTTGCTTCTTTAAAAGTAAGTATATATAATATATATAATATATATATATATATATATATTTATATATATATATATATATATATATAGATATATATATAGGGATATAACTTGAAAATAATTTATTAATTTTTTAAATTTATGTAAGCTATTTTTAGATTGGAAAATAAATATAAAGTATTAAATTAAGAATAATTAAATTATTTAAATATAATAAAATAAATTAATATCTATTTATAAATTTCATATTAATATTAGATACTAAAAAATGGTATTAATTTATTATTGATTAAAAAATAATATTATTAAATTATACTTTATTTTTTTTTTACGCTGGGGCGGGACTCTCCGATTTACATGTCCATTATGTACCCCTCTACGATTTACATGTCCATTATGTACCCCTCTACGGGGGAAGGGTAACCAAAGATTTGAACCCAAAACTTCCAGTTCGGTGAGACTTCATTTCCACGGCCCTTGCCGCTTGAGCTACCCCATATGGACAAATTATACTTTATTTTTAATAATTATTAAGCTTTTAATTTTATTAAATCATCTTAATTTTATAAAAATTATTATGAAAGGAGTAACGGTTTATATATAGATGATAAGTGGTAAATACTAAAAATTATGGTAACAATACACTTAATTCAAAACCCTCTAAATAAATGCAATTCTAATTACTTAATATAAAACAAAATAAGAAATTTTTATACCATCATGAACACTTCTCATATAGATAATTTCATGGAAAATTTTAGGGGCTAATGTTCGCCCAATGGGCTAATTTTCCATGATTTTTCCAAAAAACGATTCGCCAATTTCCAATTTTTATAAAAGATGATTCGCCCAAATTTTAGAATATAAAATTATTTTACCTTAAAAATCGACAACATTATATAGTGGCTATATGATAAATCATTATAAATTTGAATAATTTTACAAATAAATCATGGAAAAATTTATAGTTTGCATATTAGGGATTAGTGAGATTCGCCAATGTTTCTAAACTTCAAGAAAATTTTCCATCCTTAAAATTTTCCTTGGTCATAATTTCAATAATTAATGTTATTCTAATTATTTAATATAAAATAGGATTGTAATCGTGGTTTTTTAACCATTCATGGCCAGATATGTTAAATGAAATAATAAAGAAGATCATTATATAATAATTTTTCTATTAATAAAAATATAATTAAATTAATAATATTATTTTATTAATAATAAAATAATTAAAGTAGAAATATTATGAATTTCAATATAATAAAATTGTTGTAAAGTATTATCCTGAAAATTATTTCTTTAAATTAGTCTAAATTAAGTACTATAATTTTATTTATTTTAGATATTTCTCTTTTGCAATACAATTTATAATGAGCCGAGAGTAATTTGAATAATATAATTTAAGATATCAAAAAAAATTAATATACACAAAGGATTCAATATCCACACATGTCAAACAAACATAACCTCATTACTTTGCTTGTGATTTACAATTCTCAATTTTCAATTACAATTGAAAATATAGATTTCAATGTAATAAAATTGTTGTAAAGTTATTATTTCTTTAAAATTAGTCTAAAATTTTATTTATTTTCAGATATTTTTCATTTGCAATAAAATTTATAATGAACAGAGAGTAATTTGAATAACATAACTTTAAGATATAAAAAAAAAAATAATATTCACAAAAGATTCAATATCTACACATGTCAAACAAACATAACCTCATTACTTTACTTGTAATTCTCAATTCTCAATTACAATTGAAAATATAGATATCCAAGCAAATAGCCTCCACTATATAGCAAAATAATATTAAAAAAATTAATACTTACATATATTACATGTCCATAGAATTGGTAGAAAACATTGTTTAGCTCCCATAGCTATTGTATCAGATCACACTCTAAATATGATTTTCTACGAGAGGGATTCAACTCGGCTTCAACTCCCCAATGATAGTGAGTGGTTTACTCATCCAAAAATATAATGATGAGGAAAGAAAGTTGTGACTAAACAATGGTATCAACTACTAACAATATCAAATTGACTACCAACAACACCAAATTGATACTAACAATTAGTAATTGTGCGGTGAGGGACCTTTAACTATAACATCACATTTTTTTAGATTTTTTACTAAAACAAAAAAATTAATAATAGCAATATTCTATTGCCTAAGTCGAAAATAAATATACAAATAAATTCTCCAATCCTAAAACCAAATATCTATAACCATAATCAAAAATATCTATAACCATAATCAATTTACTTATCTTCCATTAGTAAAAAAAAAACAAATACTATGATTAAAAAAAATACTAATTTAAAAAACATTTTTTTGTCTCTATTAATTTT